>JAGFNK010000742.1:0-23187 GCA_025769875.1 Russula earlei | reverse complement strand
ATTAGCTTACGCACCATTTAATAATTCGAGGTTCCATCCGTGAACGTGTCCTCAAACGCCGCGCGGTCACAGGCTGTCGTATCATGCGCGACAACTTCACGCTCTGTTGGCCAAGCGAACGAACTACGCGCAAACACCGTCGATTAGCGGCTACACTCCCGTGTTCTTTATCGTGCAGCGCAGAAAGACAGGCGAGAATTATAAGGAGACGGTCGCGCGCCGGGTCGTTTCGGGGAGTTGTGCGTTCAACCGGATGCGTTTTCGACGATTCCGTCATCAACCGAATCTTCGCGATGTCCGGCTGTTATAATGTCTTCTCTTCCCGAGCCTATATGTGCGATCACTCCAATCTTGCACTGGGACTTTGACCGGCGGCGGTCAACCTCTGTGAGGCATGGCGATGCTGGGGAAGGCACCAGAGTTTCGCCTGCCACTTGTGGCGATTGGCTTTACCACGGCGGTTACTACACAAGGCCTGGCAGCATACAAAAATGGAAGGTAGGAGGACAAACCCGTGCACGAGGCAGAGCGAGACGTGTTGAGGCCAGCGCCGGCGGAGTCGTCCGTGCCTCTCAGGAAATGCCATCGACCGGCGCTTGTGGCAGTGAAAAAGAATGAGACGAGAACTGTAGCACTCCTTCGTCTGAAACCATCATCATACGTGCCAATGGTGAGGGAAGATTATCACTAACAGTGACATACGAGCCTCGTATACATGTCAGACTCTTACCAACAATTGTCAGGCCGAGGCAAGGCATTGTCAATACACACCTTCGTCATTGCCTCGTTTTTCGAATGAGCGATGTAGCTAGCGAGCTTGATCACAGCGGTCGAGCTCGTCAGCTACACCGTGACTGGTATTCGAGCTTGTCTTGCCAACGCAGAGACCTAGGAGTGGGCCTAGAAGGGGCCAGGGAAACCTACCCCTAACCCCAAATTCCTCTGGGCGAGTCATGTGCCTCAAATTCAGCAGAGGCAGAGGCAGTCATAGTCGTCGGGGGGCTCCTTGAACCGCGACCACCACCAGGTCCGGATTTTCCCACGGCAAAGCCGGGGCAAGGATAGGCAGTGAGGATGACAGTGAGCTCTGCAAGGCCAGAGCCACCCGTCCGAGCCTTCGTAAAACTACGACCCCCTCACCAACTAAACCACCATCCACCAGGCCGACTGGCCAAACCAATACATAACACAATCACTATGTACATAGCTAGCATGCAATCTGCAATAGAGAAACCCTCCCACATAAGCACACAACCCACTCCATACAAAAACCAACTCCCCAACAACGAACAGACTACACCGACACCAACACTCGCTGTGAACACCCTACCCAACCCCCCTCTCCCCTCCTCCCAACCGCCAACTGCCACCACCAGCTCCATGCCACTACAACCATGTGGTAACCACACGTGTCCCCACCCATATGACCATTATGCCTTTCATCAGCGGAACGAAAAGTCCTTTAACCGCAAGATAACGAATGAAAATACCCCCCCCACTAAACCCCCTAAAGGAGCCAAGCGCCTCCTACAAATACTAATCTCAGAAGCCACATACCTCATCTGGGTACTACGATGTGAGAGATCCATACAAGACCGAACCCACACCATACGTGAAATGAACACCAGGTGGGAGAAGTCCATAAACAAACGACTAACAAATGACAAAATAACTGCGTTAACAATAACTCGAGACAAAAACTTCAGAAACTAGTCGAAAACACCTGGGAAGGGGTCCTACTAAAACAAATGGATCTCCCCCCTGACTGGCTCCAAAATCGTGAGGCTTTAGTGGGTAGGAGGCTAACCTAGGTACCTGAGTCCCACACTGGCCTACCAGACCGTGCGTAAATGCATTTCCCCTCACACGACGGGCAGGAAGGGATAAGTCGACTCTGCTTATAGTCAACTCAGTGGATAATAAAAGTAAAATATTTCAAGTGCTGAGTAGGCTCTGTTGCGGCCACAAATTATATTACATAAGTAATGACCTTAGTTGAGCACGAAAAATGTGACAAAAAAGGTTAAATATGGAGAGTCTACTCATTCCGGCACAACATTTACCCTAGCCTGGCTAAAAGTTGTGCCGGAATGAGTAGACTCTCCATATTTAACCTTTTTTGTCACATTTTTCGTGCTCAACTAAGGTCATTACTTATGTAATATAATTTGTGGCCGCAACAGACGCTACTCAGCACTTGAAATATTTTACTTTTATTATCCACTGAGTTGACTATAAGCAGAGTCAACTTATCCCTTCTTGCCTGTCGTGTCACACCCGGTCCCCGCACCGGCTTCAGCGCGTTAGATAGGGCTGATCCTTTTTCTCCCACTATCTAACACTTATTCACTGTAATTAATTGCTAATTACGAGAATAAAACGCTCTCCAAAAAAA
Organism: Russula earlei; assembly: GCA_025769875.1. Classification (NCBI taxonomy): domain Eukaryota; kingdom Fungi; phylum Basidiomycota; class Agaricomycetes; order Russulales; family Russulaceae; genus Russula; species Russula earlei. The sequence goes on along the minus strand of JAGFNK010000742.1, from coordinate 20,792 downwards.
AAAAGTCATAGTCGTCCACCGAACCCGCGAGCGCACTCAGAAAGAAAGGGATCGCCGGGACTGGCGGAGCAACGGTCAATGGCGATCCCGTAGTGTCCTCTCTCTCAAGCATGCTAGAACCCGGGTCCGGAGTGGCCAGGTAAGAGGCATTACGCGTGTTGGGGCAGAGGTACGCCATGTTCTAACACGACGGACAGGAATGGATAAGTCCAGTCCACTAAAACTCAACTCAGTGGTCAATAAAGGTGAAATATATTGACCACTGAATTGACTCAGCTCAGATTACAAATTATTTTAAAACAATTGATTGATTTGTTGCCCTCTCCTCATGCATCGCATTATTGTAAATATGTCAACCCAAACAATTAGAACTTAGTCAAATGCTTAAGAGAGGGCAGCTCAGTGCCCAAGTTATGTAACCTAAGATGCAACATGAGTCGCCCCGAATCACCAGGGGGATCATATACACTTAATTTGCCCGATCAATTTAGCCTTAGCAGACTCGGATAAACTTAACACAATGGCGTATGTTAATACATGGATTTATATTGAATAAATCGAGACATAAAGTGCATCCACAAATATGACACCAAATTTTAAATAGGAACGGTCTACTCATTACATGGCGATAATCGGCCGATGGGGATCAATTGCACCCGATGGGGATCAATCGCCTCGATGACAGAGACTGACCACACAGATTAAACTCAACGCGAAGATCTGGGCTTTACATTTTGTTACAATTTTACTCGAGCCAAATAATATAGTTAGCATTCTTATAATTGAATCTTGTTTGTATTTTCCCACTAAGAACCAAGTCTGTGTTGAAGGCAGCGGGCGGCGGCTTGCTGAGTTCGCGAAAACACACACAAAAGAAGGGACAAAACAGGTCTCTTGTTCCAAGGCGTAACTAGAGTTTCTACATACGAGACGCGATCTATGAGAGAGGGGGATATTGGGGGATTGGGGAGACAGAAAGACGCGAGTTGGGAGTGCGATACATGGATGTGGAACAAGACGAGCCAGAGCGATGAGCTGCGATGAAAGAGGGTCGAGAGCTGGCTGGGCAGCGGAGGTGGAACCGGTACGCGATGAAAGAGAGTCGAGAGCAATGACGCAGGGCTGGAATGGGATGCCGCCTTACAGCGGGACACTGTGTGACGACGTACTAAAGAATTACCTTGGACATGGAAAGCTTTGCGAGACAGCCGACAAGCTATACCTGGAAAGTGAAGATCCTTTTGGTGGATATCGTCCTCTACGCTTTTTGTTGAATGATAGACCCCTTTCTTTCTACAGGACTATCATCATCTTTAGCCTTGCGCTTGCGGCAGCCCCTGCTGAACGTTGGATCATGACCAACGATGTTCTTTGATAGGCTGCCGTCATCGTCGGACCAATTTTTGGATTCCAGGTTCCGTGTTATGAGATTCAAGACCCATTCAGAAGAACAAAGCTTCTCGTGAGCGTCCTTGACCTCCGTCCGGACATTCCTCTCCGCTTGAGGTTCGGGCATAATTGATTTTGGGTTAATATCATCATAGAAGGTTTTAAGAAGGGTGCGCAACTCTTCAATGATCTGGCGGCATGGTTCCGGGACAAAACCAAACGTATCCGGGTGAAGCATTAGTTTGTGTAGGAAAGATAGCTTTCCGTCACCGCCCCGGATAACACCATCTTCATCCACGTCTCTGTATCCATCAAATACGCGTTGCATATCTTGTGATTGGCCCTCGATCGCAGAATGTCGGCATTTCATGACAATATAAATAAGAACCCAGTAAAAGGATTCAATATCATCTGAAATTTGATGAGATCGAGCGTGAGGGTGTAATAAAAGTCCTGTTGATATGAACTGCCATGTACCCTGAACACGAAGTCAATTCGCCGCGCATAGGGGATAAACAGATCATACCGTGCGGGAGTGTTGTCTCTGCTGGGTCACATCCACCCTCTTGGACATGTCCCAGTCGATCAATAAACCTGATCGATCTGGGGCGATCAGAATGTTTCCTGCGCTCACATCCCGATGTAAAATTTTTGCTTTGTCGTATGCGTCCGTATGAGCTGTTCCAAATTGTCAAACAACAAACTTAAACGTAACGCCAATCCTCACCGATCATAGCATCCCGAATGACCTGGCATAGCTCCCGAGTCGATCCGAACGTACTCAGCGGCTGTCCGAGCGTGTTCAAGACAAGTCGGTAGTGGACATATCGTTTGACGCGCGGTGTACCGGGACACCAAATACGTTTGCGTTCGCCATCTTTCACATAGTCTTGCGTCCTTGTGCATTGTACGTCGAGTGAATGCTCCGGTGTCGACAGCACGTCGCCAGCTGGACCCAACTCCGGAATGAAACGCACTTTTGCTTCTAGTAAATCGCGATAAATATCCCCTTCTTTCTCGATACCTGGGAAATCGGTACGCCAGTAATCTTTGAGGTAAACCAGTTTATTCCGTTCGACGTCATGGCACACAAATCCAAACGTCGACCGACCAAAAAGGGTTTTCGTCTCCCATATTGGTTTCCATATGATATAGGGCTTCGGCTGTCCGTCCGTGGCATGATCGTCATTGACGAGAATCTGGCGAAGGTCTTCAACTTCAATTTTCTCGACGTCCATGTATACCGCCAGCGTGGACTGTGCATCACCAACCCCCTTATCGTTCTTCGAGACCGAGGTGACAGTGGTGTCGTATCCACGCTGGGCAAAAGTGAGAGAGTTGAGCCTCCAGATGAATTCGGAAAGGGTGTTGGGATTTTTGGTCCAATCGAATATCTCGGTATAGATTGCACCACTGCGATCCCATCGCAGTAGTCGCCCTTCTGCCTTTCCAAAGAGGATGATCGAGTAAGAGAAGACCCGAAACTGTGAACGATGGATAGAAGTGGCATAATGTGTGAGTTGACCACACACACGATACGCGCGCTCAGTCCACCTAACGTGACACTCGACCCCAGCCTCTCGCCTCATATGTGTAAGGTTGCGAAAAATGTCCTCTTTTCCCTTTTTGTTTTCGATCCACACATCGACCGCTCTCCAGTCCAGTGAGGTCAGCCGCTCGTTTTCCTGATGACCTTCCCTTTTCCGATAGATAACGATGTCTGGTCTCCCTAGGATTGCCTTATCTTGCTTGGCAGTGGTGTTGACGAATGTGAGATTATCAGCGAGGCCGGACGTTTTGATTGCCTGTATCTGTCATGTACGTGAGCGTGGATCCCCCCTTGAATGTGGGGACTGACAAAGTGATCCTCATTGTGTGAGACGGAGCGCTTGTCGAAGCTGATGATGCGCTCCGTCTTTCGAGCTTGGCTTGCTTCTGGCACGAATTCCGAGAGGAATTCGGCTATTGGCATAGGCCCGACAAATTTGTCACATACGTCCCAGGTCATGTCCTTATATCTCTCTGAAGCTAGCTTTTGAGGTGTGGATGTGTGTGTGTGACTTCCTGATAGGTCGTATTTTAGAGGTGAAAAGGTTATAGTTTGCTCGGTTTGAGGCGGCGTGCTGGGACGGATGACGGCCATGTTGTGAGATGAGACAAAGAAAAGGTGAGAATCACCTACTGCAATCAGTACGTGGTCCCGCAGTCAATGATTCTCTCTTAACTCTAATCTTAAAACAGGTTGTGTGCGGCAGCAATTACATGTACCATATGAACGATCACTTCGACGTACATACTCGAGCGAAACCAGGGTGGTTCAGGGTGCGCGAGCTCGCTCGCTTAAGTATCTGCCTACTACACGGCCACGGCCAGTGAAACCCGGAGAACCGCGGGCCGTAAGTGCCTTATCGGCAATAATTGGCCGATGGGGATCAATCTCCCCGATGACGGAGATACGCACATATGCGCTTTCATGCAAATTCTCACACACAGAATAAAACCGAGGAAAGTATTGACATTGACATGAACGACCTGCCAAGTCGTCATCACATATGCGCGCACACATTCATCTAAGAGAGACCACGCAATTCGGTAATGACAGTATGAAGCGTGGGCTTTGCTGCCCTACGTAGTGCATCAAGGACATCCGTCCCCAACTTACCGCCCGCATCTTCCCAATAAACCCTTTCTACCATCGGAAAGGATCGTACATAGGCACACATGATGTCCTGTTATATGGGTAAGACATGGAAGACGAAAATGTGGTAAGGTCATACCATATCTCTATGTGATAAGCAAGCCTGGTTCAGGAACCAACTCAGAGTGCGGATCTGTCTTAGCTCACGAGTTGGGTAACCATCACTATCATAGTGGCTCAGGTTTGTATGCGGTGAGGCAGATGGCAAAGTCGGCAAAATTCGAAGCCCAAGATGGTCGAGGTTCTGGAAATGGCTCACGATTTGCAAGAGACGAAGAAAGGTAGGATCATGCGGTTGGAATTGGCTCATTTCCACTTCTAGGTTGTAAAGGCTTGTCGAGTTACCCAGTCGCTCTCCAATGTCACAGCAAATCCCCAATGGAGCACAAAGGGTCAGAAGATTGGGTAGGAAAGGCTGACGGCTAGGTCGAATGCGGTCCAATGGCACGTTGCATTGGATACGGATGCTCTTAAGGCCCTTGTGCTTGGTTAGAAAACGAATGAGCGCTGGCCCTGGGATATCCCCTTCGAGAACGAGTTTCTCGAGAGATGTCATGTTGAGCTCGCCAAGTAAAGCGGTCCAGTGGGAGGGTTTCAAAGATACTATGCAAAGGAACAGGGACTCGATAGGTGAGTGCTTGAGAATCCCCATCGTGGTTTCCGCGATTCCGGGAGCGAAGGCGTAATCAGATGAAATATCAAGTAAATTAATTGTGTGAGAGCTGCATGCTCCGCTTCGTAAGGCGATGGAGGAAGGAAGACAATCCACAGAACCGAATCCTGCGAAGTGCAGTCGTGTGAGTGGTAGGGTGTTAAACAGTTGGTGCATTTTGATGAACCCAGAGGCCAGCAGAAGCGGATCGGACCCATGGAGAAGAAGGTGGAAATCCCGAAGATTGCGCGTATTTGAAGGCTCGATAAGGAAACGGGTAAGGAATCTCATCGCAGTTCGGGCCTCCAGTGGGGAGCAAGGGATGGAACAGAACATCTTTTCGGGGGGTTTGAAGGTGTGAATAGCAGACCACAGTCCAAGAGACGCATATCCGCTCGGTTCATGTAGTGTCACTTCTGAGCCCCCTTCACTTGTGTCGTTCGCCTCAAGCCCACAGCGGTGCAAGTACTCTGGTAAGAGCGATCGACCTATGGATCGTGAAGCAAGTACCAATGTTCGAAGATCGTCATTGTCCAGATGGGTGGAAATCATAAGAAGTAGTTCGACAGGCATGTCCTGGATCCCTGTGCACTACAAAAGTTGTTACGGAATGGAAATTTGCATGAACGGTCAGCGTACAAGGTGTGTTTGATGCTGCTGTACTCGGCGTCTCTTAACTGCCTTCCAACGATTACAATCGGTTGATGAGCAAAAGCGCCGTTTCCGCTCATTTCCGTCTGGTGGGCGCTCCAACTGTTGGGTTTATGAGCGGAGGACAGTCAGACATACGCATTGGCACAGAGGCTCACCCGGTGACGTTTGCAATTGCGTGGTGGTGATGGTGGTGGTGACACAGTATTCCCTCGTCGTTTGACTGCAGTCGAATGGCGAAGGGGATTAAGCAATGAAGGGTTCAATACCATGCTTGCGATCGGGTTGTTGTGATACAGAGGCGATTGTCACCGTCATGGTCTCCATGGGTTTAAATACCTTGAGAAGGTGCAGGTACTATTGTGGGCTCAAACTGTATATTCGGGAGATCGAGACGCATATGCGTATACATCGGCAGCTCGTCGTAATTGGTTAGGGAGAAACGAGTCATTATCACACGACGAGGATAATTGTTATCGCCAACAAGCACGATGACGAGCGACCAACAGTTAGCGCGTTTGGGAAGAGATAGAAGACATTCTTACGTGTACTTCTCAAAAGCATAGAACACAGTGCCCTTTTGCAGCACTGTCGAGGAGAGAAGGGTATCACCCAGCACGCATGTTCATGAGAGCGGCACTAACTTTGGGGATAATTGTTCTCGCCGTGGGCGCCTATAGGGCGGTCCCTTACGCTTAGAGGTGAGATCATTAGTGGGTCTGAGCGTCAGACTGCGTAATAAAAGGTCCATACTTACCATGAGGTTTTATCAATGTATACGATCGACCACGCCGAGCGTGCTCTTCGGCAACACGATCCGACCGAGAAGACCCTCAAACGATACAGTATTCCTGTACTACAGGAGTTATGTGTCAAGCGCGGCATCGATGTGGGTGGCTCGAGTCGCCCGCTGAAGAAGCCATATATCGATGCACTATTGATCCACGTGAGATGAACTCACCGTCGCTTGTCCTTTATTCACCATGGAAGCTAGCGTGGGCAGCATAGTCGCAGGGACAGGGATCAATTAAGATTGAAGATTCGACTTCCGAATTTCTTGCCTCAACGCGTGATTACTCTCCCAAGACCTGACGGCACCTCTGAGCAGAGCATCGCCGATGAAAACCGAGGCCATCAACAGCAAGAACACAGCGATGAACCAGCAAGCACTTTCCGATTTACACAGCCCACAGCAGCGGAGCATTCACACAGCGAGGTCGACACATTCTACGTCCGGCATGCATTGACTCCAGCACCGACAGACGATCAAGAGAAGATGCCTGACGGAAATACTGATTGTACGTCTGCTCCTGGGTGTCAGTCAAACACAATTGCAATTCCAAGCAAACGATCCTACCCTTTTGGGAAGGATGCGCCGAGGAAAAAAAGAAAAGTGGAAAGTTACATCCTTGTGAGGATTTACGAACAACGAAAGGACCTGGAACATATGAATGAGATCGAATATCCCTTGACGCCAGACGGTGGACTTGATCTTGTGGGGTTATCTCAAAAATTAAACGTCAGACAGTGCCAGGCAAGTCGGTTCAATATCATACCGATCTGTGGCGTTGGCTATGCTGACTGTCTCCTAAGGTGCTGGACGCCCGCTCTTCACGACCGTGGTTTAGCAAGCGCCTTGTTTTGGAAAGCGGTGCCATTAGGCTGTTGAAAGCAAAAGAAGGGTATTTACGGGTGGTAGTTCAATCATCCTCGTAGCTGCTCAGTGATCGGAGGGTATAAACCACTACTGCAAGATCCCTGTTTCAGCCAACCCCATGCCTCTGTCTGTCCAGATATAACGACCCCTCGTCGTCATCCCAAATTTACAGGCTTCTTTCATGCCGGCATTAAGTATCCACTGTACAAGAAACTGTGCATACAACCAATGCGTTTGTCCGACGGGATAGGACCTCAAATTATAGGAGTGTTACGATAGACTGGCAAATGATGGGGGGAGACGGAAAAACGAACATGATTGTTGTGGAAGGTAGCGGCTGTCTCGTTGCAACGGTCCATGTTATGAGGAGACATAACATCTATCGAGAATGTAACATGACAAGGCAGGCGAAATGGATTTCTTTGACATGGGGTGCCATTATAGACCATTTGCTTTGACACTGCTTTGGTGTCCGGGTCGCTCCCATGGCCTTTGAAATGGAAACCCAAAATCCTCGAGCGGACATGTCCGATTTACCTTCCCGGGCCAACTCCTCAATTGCGTGATGAAGTTGGCCTTCCTCCTCCGAAGACCAGGCTCCTTTTCCATACAGATGCAGCGTCAGAAGGTCTTGATAGAACACATATCAGGAGACATACCTCTCCGTCTGATGCCCTGATATTGTGTGTGTTGGCGAAACCGGTCGCTACAGTCGGCCGGTGAGCGCTGCACTAATTCTGCGACGGCAACCCAGTCATTTCCTTTCTTCTGGACAGCTCTGTTGGGAGGAGGGAGATAAGAAAGGAAACATGTGGAGACTGACAGACGTCTCACCTGCGCAGCTGCTCATCCTCCGCAGCCCCCCACTTCCCTGCTTTAGCAAGGGGATCACGCGCACGCCGAACGTGGTAAAAGACGGACTTGACCCCCCTCTGGGGCACGGCACGAGCTAAAGCACACATATAACACATATATCGGCATTACTTGAGTATACACCGACCGATGCGGCTCCAAAACCCATTAGTAGGCTGGGAAGAGTATATGAGATCATCCAACTGCTCGTCATCCAGGTCATTTTCCTAAACGGCAGTGCGTTAGCAAAACAAATGATGATTCCAATGCATTGCGCACCTTCTTGTACGTCCCTAATGCGGCATGAACTTGTCCTACCTCCTCCCTAGTGAACGGACCCTTACGACATGATATGCCTGAGCAAGTTGAAAATCACGTCTGAGGCTAGAAACTTCAAAAGCTCACTCACCAGCGTCCCCGAATTGCTTGACACTCATCCATTGTGTTGCTAGGAACTCGGGTATGTCCTCTGGAGATACAGTACAATGCTGATTCATATGCTATATTTCCTGGAGGACATTAGTGAATGCGGAGGGACATACTTCGTTCCGACATACGCAATTGAGTATAACCAGGTGGAACGCAAAAAGGGGAAATGTTCATAGGTGGCGAGTTAAGTATCTGTCTACTACACGGCCGCTACGAGCCGGAGTCGCGGGCCGAAGTGGCCACAGGAAGGAATTATTGCAGCAAGTCCCAAGTCTAATATAATAAGATTATTTCAGTGTCTCACTGTGGGGCACGAACACTGAGGATCCAAGGCGAACTATCTGAGTGTACAAGTAAGGCCGCTACGAGGTACGCGCATGCACGCGTACGCACTGGTAACTACATTTCAACTATGGACGGTGTTCTTTAATGACAGGTAAAGCAAATGTCCATGTGAGCGAATCAAGTCCCTTTCCGTTCGCTAGGTGCAGCCTCGGCATGCGTGTGCATACAGGCGCGCGCGACTTCGACACGTCATACGGTCTGTGCGCAAGCGCGCGATGGGTGGTAAGGACGAAAAATGATAACTAGGGGTAATGTGTCACAGCGACAATAAGAGGAATGGGGACATACAGGACATCCTAGTTGGGTTCGCAGTCGATGTAGATAATGTCCTGCTCAGCAGGGCCTTGAGGAGAGGCGATGGTCTGGAGGCGCGCGCGTTTACGCTGCCGGGATGAGCTTGATGCTGATGTGGGAGCGGGGTCCACAGCCTCACGCAGCCGGTCGAGATCCTGCTGCACACCTTGGAGTTCCCTCAGCACACCATCGAACTCCTGGCGGAGAGTGGTGAGCTCTTTGAAAGCTTCATCGCGCTCCTCTCCGAGACGATCAATCCGTTGCTGGAAAGGCTGAGCCTCCGCGCGGTCACGGGCTTCCCATGCGCGGGCCATTGACTCGTCGTCCTTGTGATCGTCGAGATGGAACTGCAAGTGGCGGCACACATGACATTGTTGGCCATGTGTGATGATGCGACGAGTCTGGTTGTAAGTCCAACGTAGGACTGGAGGGGGAGGACGACCAGTCTGTTTGGTTCTGGCCATGTATAAGAGCTGAGTGAAAGACAAGACAAAAGAAAAAGGGAATCGCGGAATTACGTTGTGCCTGCTCGACTCTCCGCCCGTCGGGAATATGCTTATTGAAATGCAGGGGCCTCCTTTTTAGGAAATAGGTATGATCTGCACGCATGGAGGGAGAGGGAAGATGCAAGCGAGCGACTGTGGGAGAGAGAGAGGAGAGTGAGTCCAGGGAAGATCAGAGTGCCAGCATGAGGAGGTACGTACGTTCTTGCAGGGGTCAACCAATATACCCCCCCCATTCACATGTGCAACGCAACACATATGCACATATACGTAAAACACATATCGATATCAGCAATGAGACGTAAGTTTACAACATCCTGCTCATTAAGGTATGAAATGGCAAGCAAATAAATAAATAACACGGGGTTGTGAGGCCGCAATTATATGGACCCAGGAGAAGGGGAGAACTGGGAAACATGAGACATCCACTTAGCCACAGCGACGACCACTACATACCACCCCAGCAGACTACCGTCCTCAGAAGCCTGAGCACATTACGTCGCTATTTAGCCAGTGACCGCCTCTGAAACACGATGTACGCGCTGTGAGATACAAATTCGGATTCCAAACAAAATATGAACGATCACTGACTCGTGGTGGAACAAAGGGGAGACCTGATTCGTGAGCGCAAGGTTAAGTATCTGTCCACTACACGGCCTGTGCAAACCGGAGAACGACGGGCCGTAAGTGCCCTATCACCATGCGGCGATAATTGCCCTATCACATGCGGCGATAATTGCCCCGATGACGGAGATATGCGCTTTCATGCAAAATTCTCCTGGCAAAATGCTGGATCTGGCGTGCTCACGTATGTAAAGTGTTTTGTGAATCTGGTCAGGAATGCTTGTCGTTCGGCCAGCCCTGAGGCAGATCTATGATCCCAGTGACGTCGTACGCTTTTGCCGGCCATAGTGCCGAGTGCACGGAGTTCATATCAATGGCATGTATTAAGTTTGAAGCGTCATATCGTAGTAAATCTACGAGGACTGTATCAAACCATGGAACATATTGACATTGTCATGAACAACCTGCTATGGTACATGCTATATCATATATCAATCCTGTGAAGTCCTGGAGTCAGAGCAGCGATGAGTCATAGCAATAGGTGGGAGTGGAGGGGGGACATACGGTACATCCTGCTCAGATTCGCAGTCAATGGCAATGACGTCCCGCTCTGCATGACATAGTGGGGTTGAGGAGTCTTGATGAGCGATGGTCGCGAGGCGCAGGCGTTTATGCTGTCCGGATGAGCATGATGGGGAGGTGGGAGTGCAGCCCACAGTCTTGCGTGGCTGATCGACGGCACGATCCACAAGGGCGCGCTGTAGTTCGTTGCGTGCGTCGAGGCTCTCCTTCAGCTTCGTTCGCGCATTTCCGAGTTCCTGACGCAGCGCCGCGAGCTCTTCGAGGAAGTCGTCCCGCTCCTGTTTGAGACGATCAATCCTTCCCTGGAAAGGACGAGAAGCGGCGCGGTCACGGGCTTGATATGCAGAGTCCAGCGACTTTTCTTCTTCAGACTTTTCTTCGTCATCCATTGTAGCTGCGAGGTGATGCTCCTGCCACCTCCGGCAAGGAATGCAGTGGGACGGATGTGTGATGACGCGCAGCCTTTCGTTGTATCTCCAAGTCCAAGTCAAAGGCTTATGATGATAAGTCTTTTGGCCGCTTCTGCCAAACGGGGACCATGACGCGGACATAAAACCACCGATGTCTGTGAACAAGAATTTCTTTGGCTTCGGACATGTCTGAGAAGGGACCTCGAAATGGAGAGCTGCGAGGAGATGTGAATGAAAAACGGTGGGGGTGGGATTTACGTATTGAGCTCCCGCCCGCTCATATGTTCCTGCCACGCTTTCTGAGTTATGCACTCGAGCCGAATAGAATTGAGTGAGCCGAGCTACTGATTGGCTCGTGGCTAAGTGGGCTAGTTAGCCGCTCGAGCCCGCTCGAGCCACGGGCTCAGATCCAAATCAGGCAGGGGCAGTCGTCGCAACGGGGCAGTCTTCCCTGCGTATGATAAGATCTAAGCAAGATAATCGAAACGAGCTGCCAGATAATAAAATTCGCATTGGTCGATCTGACATAGGCCAAAGGTAGGTGTGCGATGACTTCCAGACTAATAAGTCTGTTGCAATACAGCAAAGCTCTTGCCAGTCAATTGGCTGATTGAGCGGGCAATTAGAATCATGGACTCTAGGAGTTGCCAGCGTACACACCTCTACCTTTGCCCTTGGCAGCAGCTGCAAGCTCCTTATCCTTATCCTGCTGATTCTTTCTGGCTTTCTGGGCGCTGTTCTTCAAATAGACACGTAGATAGTCATGTACTACCCAGTTGTTCTCAAACTTGAGGAGTATTGGAAATTCTGTGGAAGCCTGCCTGACATGATCAATTTTACATTGAACAATTGACAAAATATCGCACCAGTTCACAGAGAAGCATAAGTTTGTCCTTGATTTGAAGGGAATATGGAACTGATGTGTCCAAATATGTGTCTGCCAGAGAGCATACTCTCTCCTGAAAAGATTTGAGCATGATAATTGCGCCCTGCACAAGTTGGTTATACTCTAATTTTAGGGTAGAGTCCACTTTCCCATCCGTGCTCTTGCTCAAGGACATTCTTGAGTGCGTATCCCCCACGTCCGACGCGACCGACCTCTCCTGAGGGCTTGGGTATGAGTGGTGAAGATGGCGTTGTTGGCGTCAGTGGCGATGGAGGTGCGGAGATGGACATTCCACTGGCGTGACTATTTTCCGATGTCGGGAACACATGCATCATGGCATGAGGCAGTGGAGGAACCAACTCTGGACTGAATCGGCATCTCATTGTTCCCGGCGAGAAGTGAGGGAGGAAGCGGCGATGATGGCAGCGAGGACGTATGCAAGGCATGGGGAAAGATAGTAATTAATGTGAGAAGTACTGATATTTTAAATAGCGTCGCCTACCTGGTTTGTTGTTGAAGCTCAGAAATACAACCACTCACGAAGAACAAGGGACAAAACGTAATGCAATAGAAGTGTTGTAGGGCTGCGATGATCCCTGGTTACTGGTCATTTGTTAGAGAGAATAAGAAAAGAAAATGAGCGTCAAGAGGATAAAGAGGAAACAACGAAGCCCATTAGGGTACATGACATGCAGAACTGAGACCCATGAAACAAGATCGCCACGAAAATTGATGTACAAGGCGTCAATTCGTTCAAGAAGGGATAGCGCTGAGGAACGGCTTCATATTTGGCAGTTAAAACCCACCATACGGAGGTGCATTACACCATAGAATCGCCATCATGCCTGCCTGCTACTGTGCTTACTTTGGCTGCAACGGCAAACTTGTCGACAATAAGACCAAAAAGTGTCATGGGGAATTTGATGCCTCACAATCTTATCACAATCTTAATAAGGCATGCCAGTCAACTTTGATATTCCTTACGTAGCATGTCTGATTAAACTTGTGACAGCCCAATGCGAACACAGATCATCGCATATGCGTCCAGAATGACCCGTTTGAACAATCCAAAACAATTTCTGGATCATCGCCACACATTGACGAGTCGGGGACCACACGCAATGTGGGATCACGCCAGGGGCATGCGAGATGCCATCAAATTAGCACCCCAGGACGAATATCACTTATGACTTCTGACCCCAAAACACTGAATTCCTTGGTTGAGCTGGAGAAGAGGGCCATTTCTCAAAGCCAGGCCACGCTGTCATTGAAAAGTCAAGCCCTGGCATCACCACCTACCAGAGCATTGCTTAACGTGATCAAAACTGCACCGAACAAACATGGAGACAACGTTGGCGGCCATCAATACGCTCTGGTTTCCAGTCGGTTCACTAGGAATGACCATGAAGGAAGGCCTGAAGATGTACTTACAGAAGAATATTGAGGACGTGAACGACTTGAAAGGAGTACTCCTTGCTGACACAGGCAAGTTGGTCTCAACACGGAGGATAATTGGTGCAGAACCGCCAAGTGAGGATCTCAGCTGTGGACATACGCACACACTGACGTTAGCAACAGATGAATTCATTCGCAGCTTGGCAGAATGTGACTCACTCCTACTGCGAAGTCTGTTTGAACTGCTTGTCCAGGACACTCTGGACCACTCAACTCGAAAGTTGAGCAACATCAGACTCAAATCACTTAAGGAGGTCTTCAGAAAGTCAAGGGCCAGCTTGTCAAATACCGACGAGCAGATCCTCCGAACCTTTCCAAGTGACATCAGGGTTGCTCGGAAATTGCTTGGAGTCCCGAAGACTATCACATACGCATGCTGCCCAGCATGTAGCTCCACGTATCCTTCACAAGATGAAGATGGAATCGCAGTTTATCCATATGATTGCACCAGCGAGCCGTGTCAAGTTCGAGGTAGATTTGACCTCCTCAGAGTGGGGTCAACACCGGATGGGAAGAGCATTGGCGTACCTAAGCGTCCCTTCATTATGCAAGACTTCCATGACTTTGTAGCACGCCTTTTGTCCAGACCGGGGGTAGAGGCTGCGCTTAAACGATCTCGAGAGCGCGTGCGCACTGGGACTGTCGATGATATCATCATCGCAGATAGTGTCAGGGCACTCAAAGGGCCAGACGGCATACCTTTCCTCTCTGGTGGACAACATGACGAACTTCGCCTATTGTGGTGTCTCTCCGTGGATTTCTTCAACCCATATCATAATAAGATCGCTGGGAAGGTCGCGTCTGTGGGTTCCATAGTCCTGTCCTGCCTCCTATTGCCACCAGACATGCGGCATAAACATGAAAACCTCTGCCTTGTTGGCATCATCCCTGGGCCTCGCGAGCCTTCAGTCGAGGAAATCGACCAGTTCTTACGTCCCCTCGTCGAAGTCATGAAGGAATCCTGGGCACATGGAGAAATATACAAGATGCACGATTATCCTTATGGCCGACTTGTCCGCTCAGCAATCGCCCTCTCAGTAAATGACCTGCCAATGGCTCGGAAGATCATGGGTATTTCAAACTTCATTGATAGGAATACCGCAAAAGAGGAGGATCCTGGACTCATGGAGCGTGCGCACTATTCAGGAGGTTCAAGACGATGCCCAGAAATGGCGGAATGCAACGTCACAGAAGGAACGGAAGCAGCTATACAGCAAAACTGGCATGCGTCACTCAGTCCTGATGGAACTAGAATACTGGGACCCTACCACCATGGTCCCTGTGGACTGCATGCACCTCTTCTTCATCAGGCTTATTGCAATACCATGCACGAACAGTGCTCGGGATGGACTCGGCAGGAATGTGCAAGCCAAAACTCGCGAAGGCAACGTCAGACTTAGAAGCCACAAGAAAGATGCTACTGCATACCAGGCCCGAGTCTGTTGATCTGACGACGTTATCGGTTGATGTGCTGAAGGTCCTTTGTGATGAAAGGGGCATTGGCATGAAGCAGTCTGGTGAGCCCTGTAAAGAAGATCTAATCAAGTGCATTAAGGTATGAGACATACTCGTATCTCACTACATATGCTCATATGGGGGAGTGATTTAGGAATCCCTCTCAAATCGGGTGAGCTCTTCTGTCTCGGACATCGTTGGCGAAGGCATCGTAAAGGAGATCGCTAAAGGACAGAGGGGTTTGAAGACATTGCAAGGAGTGGGGATTTCTCCGAACGACTTGAAGGTTATTCAGGATGACATAGTGGCTACTACACGCCCTCGCTGGCACGTGGCCCCTCCTACTAATTTAGGGCAGGTATCACATGGTAAGCTGAAGGCTGATGAATGGAGATTGTGCTTCGAGTTCGACATACCAGTGTTGCTGCTTCGAATCGAGACACTGCGACATGCATCAGGGGCGCAGGTGGACAAATACAGGGCAAAACTGGTGCAGAGTACTTTCCTACTCGCCACTGCGATCAGATGGGCAACGTCTCAACATATATCAGCCAAGCACATCGAAGAATATAAGAAGACCATGAAAAATTACCTTAAAATGCTGAGGGAGCTCCGACCCACCCAGCGTTTCCGCCCCAACCATCTCAATGCCCTCCTTGTCGGCAATTACCTTCGTTTATATGGCCCTGTTCAGGGCTGGTGGATGTTTCCGTTCGAAAGGGTCATAGGTGATTTGCAGCACTCAAACACGAACAATAAGCCAGGTACGTGAGACTCCTTTCCTCTGGTTGCAACACACTTACGAGAAACAAAGGCGAAATGGAGAAGGGTATGTTTGCGGCCTTCTCTGCCAAGTCGACCATGCAGGCAACTATTCAATGTTTACGCTGTCTGGATGCATGGAAAGATAGCATCACAATCAGGAAACGTCCATTCGGCAGTAAGAAAACAGGTATGCACTCGACTAAGATACTTTGGGACAGGGAGATGACAGCCGCATAGATGAATCCTCGAAGGTGGCTACACCGAGATTAAGGCCACTAAGTGACGTTATTAACGATGCAATGAACAAGTACAAGAGCAATCTGCAATGTGAATTGGGGAATTTTCAGGATGGAGTCAACTTCCAGGACAGGGTGACAATTTACGGCCGTGAATTTACGACTTATCGCACGTCAAAGAGACATGGTGTCATTTTCTTCCAAGACATGGGTAGTGCTAATTCCCTGGTTCCGGGAATCGTCCACGCAATATTCCTTATACAGGATAGCAAAGAAAAGCTATTCCTAGCTGTTCACCGCTATCTTGCGCCTCCGACATCTCTTCCGAACCCTTTCGCACGTTACCCAGATTTCAGTGCAAATCTGTGGTCATCGGAGACACAGAAAGAAGTAACGATAGTGCCAGGAAATTGCGACATCTACCATGCTATTTACCGAGACTGGGACCACCAGATCCTGGTGATGAAACCGCTGACCCGAGTCAGTCATATCATCTTGATTGGAAATCACAACTGACCATTAGTTTTCAGGACTTTTGACGGGCCTCAGCGCCATCGAGACAAGCGCTGCAGATCCCTCTAGTTCTTGACACTCGGATGTAACTCGGATGTAGTATATCATTTCATATCAAGTCACCCGAGAACGATGATACGATGCGAATCCTTCATCACCCATATCTATGCCACACATACATTGCCCGCATCACATAGAACCTGTAAGGTACGGTGAAGCGTGTCAGGGCGATGTGCGAGTGAGATTCGTAAGACAGTCGAGACCAAGAAAGGAAGAAATTAAAGGAGAGCAAGAATACTTTCCAGCTTCACAGGCGTGACGCGGCTTGAAGATTCGTTCGAAGTCGTCGATGCGTCGCGAGCGGAAGCGCGGGAGACCTAGAGGCTGAGAAACCAAGTTTGGTGAAGACCGAAAAGAAATGCGAAGGCTGGTCCGGAGGGTGCGGTCAAGTCGAATGTGTTGTCGTCGATTTGACTCACAGCAGCACACAGGGGAGAGGCACTTCTGGGGCGAAGAGGGTAATGATATTTCAAGGCGTAACTAGTGTCTTTTTATACGGAGCGAGAACTACGAAGGGGAGTGGGAATACCAGAGATGCAAACAGTGACTAGAGGAGCGAGGTCTGTGTAAGGAATCCGAAACGCGTAAGGTGAACGAGACCGATCAGAAGTAAACGAGTCAAAGAAAACAAAGGCAGTCGGAGAATTCATAGCTGAAAACAGACGGAGAGGTAACGTACGATAGTTCTGGCAACGGTAATCGTGCGTCATCGGGGCACTGAGCCCTCGCATCTGACTGCGGTGACGACGGCGAAAGATGGACAAATCCGTCTTAGTAGACGCGGCGGGACGATGCGATGAAAGGAGGTCGAGAGTGGGCTGGACGGCGCGGGTGGAATTGCTACGCGATGAAAGGAGGTCGAGAGTGAGGGTGCGAGACGGTCGACGAGTTCGCGAGGCGGCGGACTGCGAAACGATGAAAGGATAAGGAAGATGATGACGTGGTCGTTGAGGGCGCGAGGCGGCGGGCTTGGAAACGACGAAAGGTCTAGACGAATGATGATGGGATCGACGAGGATGCAAGGAAGTGGGCTGGAAGAACATGAAAGAGAGAGCTTTGGTGACGTCGTTGACGATGGAGCGAGGAGGTAGGCTGGAAAGGCATGAAAGAGAGGGCTTTGGCGTCGTCCGCGCTTCGAGTTTTGTCTGAGAAACTGGTGACGACGTTCTCGCGAGGCGTGAAGGGAGGTGGTGGTGGAAAAGAATGGAATGGAAAAAAAGGCAGATAGGGGGAAATGCAGGGGGAGAGACTTGATGGGGGGGCGTGTGAGGCGTAGGAGTTAGTTTATGACTCCACGGCCAGCGGGAATCCGCCTTACAACGGTAAGTAATGGAAGACACAAGAGGGAAAATCACAATCTAACCATGCTTGGACCAGAAATTTCGTCCTATATCTGCCCCATGTAGTCGCTTTCATAGGGGCCTAAGTACAGATGTGAAGCTTCTGATAATAAATGAAATGATAACTCACCAGGATGGGAAGAGGGAACTCTGCCTTTACAAGCTTCTGAAAGTGGGGAGGACTTTTCGGCAACCACTGTGGGTTGTAAAAGTTCAATGGAAGACCTGGCAGCGGCGCACGCTTGCTGACACTTTTGGCCTTCGCAATGCATTTGAAAGACCGGTTTCCACATGAGGGGCAGAGAGACAATGGATATGATTCCACCGCTGCCCATATGTCGGCCATGGCAGGATTCAGAAAACCCATATCAAGACGCCGGAGGGTCTTAAAGCGTGAGTCTCGATTTGAATGGTTTGAATCGTCGTCGGTCTCATCATCACTTGTACCCCGAGGGCCAAGGGCATCCAGCAATATGCCCACACGCTTCCATGTTTCTGAGTCTCTATGGCTGTTAAACTCACATATCTTCCTCCTTCTGTAGTACGTCTATGGAAAGGTCAGTGAAAGGTGCGACGTGCCAATGAGAAGACAAACCTCCTGCCGCCTTTGATACATCCGGGCGACCTTATCTGTATATGGGCGCTTTCCTGTCCGGCAAATGTACTGCGTGCAATATAGCTTGCTCTGGCACCTCTTCCTTACATTATCCTCGGTCATCTGCATCCAATTGTGCTGGACGGGCTGATATGCTCCCTTTTTGACGTCCGTGATAAAAGCTGTCGTGAGCAGGTCAACCACCTCCTTGTTCCATTTTCCCTTGAAGGTCTGTGTCAAGGAAACACGAGGAGCATCGGGATTCGGGCCACCAACACCATACTGTTCGAACGCATCAACCATTCACTTGTCAGGTTCGTCAGGGAAGAAATCCCTTCTTGCAAGAGCACCTTTGTTATCCAGGAACTTGCGCATTGCCTCCTAGGAGAGAGACGTCAGTAGCAACAATGAATGGGAGGTAGAACTACATACATCCACAAGTTTGTTCTGGTTTGCACGAGGAGTCTTCTTCTTACTGCATGGGGCTGCAAAAGTGATGACAACAAAAGGTCATAGAGCCGGGAAACACATACGTTGGAAAGGCTTGGGAATGCCCGTTTCCAATTCGTTTCCAGTGGTACCTGGATCTTCAGGAGGAGCAGGAACATTATTAGGTGGATTCATGTCCCCAGCTCTCATGGCTCTCATGACCGCCACGGCTGCTGTCTCAGAAGCAGCATTAATGAGCTGATTGAATGCGCTCATACTAAGGCCAAGGCTGCCTGCAGACAATTGAGCACAAGTCGGTCAACGCCCGTGCACTGACCTGTGCCAATTGTATGCTCCATGTCAGTGTCCATATTCAGGTCGTCATCATAGGGGATGTCCGGGTCATCGGACTGCATCTCGTCATCTTCAAAGTCGAAGGGACAGGCTGATCGAGTGGCAACAGTGAAATGAGGAGCCCCCTGGTTCTACAATTTTACTCAGCAGAGAAGACGCAATGAGAGAAACGACTCAACTGGGATGCCGGCGTGTTGGGACATGAGGTGATAAAGGACTGGTTGGATATGGAGTTGGGGTTTTGGCACTATGTGAACTCGGTCGATTGGCCCCTAATATACGCATATGCGCTGACAATAATCCACTCGGCAAAACACATGACGGTCTATTAAATTAGATCAAAAGGCGGCAATTTGAATGCACAATCGCGCTGTGGATGACTCACTCAATGGGACAAAAGGGGGCGGATCTCGCTCGCCATCCACAAAAAATCGAGCGGGGATAGCATAGCGAAATGTCTTCTGTGCAGACCCACTTGCCATGGCGACACTCTAGAAGCTAGCGGCAGACAGAAGCCCGATTTCATGTATCACACATAGCGCGGGTCACTAACACAACACCTTTTTTTGACAAATTTTACGAGTCATCATGATCTCCATTACAATCTCCAAGGGTGATACCCCCCACTAGACCATTGAGAGAGCGTCGCTGGATGGGTTACCAAAAATGTTCCCACGAGAACAATAAGAAACAGCAAAAAACAAGAAGGTGATGAATGCAATGGCGATTCGATCCCACCACGTCGAGAGAGAAGTGCTGAGAGGAGATTGCGTTGGCTCCTTTGAGGCTACGGGTGCCTAAATGCCAAATTCATCATATGCACATGGGATCAGCCATATGTACACACCTTTGGAGTTTGATACAACCATATTTTTAGTTCATATGGCGCTTCACCTGAGGCAGCCGTAACTATGACACATTGTCCACCAGGGTCAACAAAAGCCTGCACTCGGAAAGTGAGCATGTAGCTCGCAAATCAGTGGCCACAAGAGCTACCTCAACAACCTGTACGAGCTGACCATGAGCTATAACATGTCAACTATATGTTATGGGCAAGGAAGGTTAATGGAGTCGCCCACCTCCATGGTGAATCTCGGTGACTAGCTGGCCACTGATTCGGTTGAACATGCGAGCGAAGCCATTATCACCACCTGCAACAACAAGATTCCATAACGGTAAAGACCTTGTCTGGAGGATACAGTTGGTCTGTATTGGGTGTGTGAAGGTCTGGATTTTGTCCAGGCTAGGAAATTGGTATTCGTCAACACCATCTTTGAGATTGGAAACAAGCAAGAGCTTGCCGTCACAGTTGAGAGACGCATACCCGCTGTTTATATGTAAGAACGAGATTAAAGTGACAGCTGTGGAGACCATACATCTGACTGGTCAGTCTTTTTGACCACCTCCTTTCCCAGGGCTCGATTGAATAACACACACTGCAACGGTTGAGCATCGAGGAACCAATGAGAACGTGCAACTTACCACTCATGTGTGTCTAAGTAAAAGAGGACGACACTTGCCCCGTTGTCACAAAAGTAAACGGATTTCCCATATCCTTCGGACATGAGTGGCGATGGAAGAATTGGGACAAGCTCGGTCCCTTTTGATCTTCCACAGCTGCATAGATTTCTCTGAGATGCATGCTATCCTGTCGTGAATTGCTCGTATGCGATGCCCT
>JAGFNK010000741.1:0-23217 GCA_025769875.1 Russula earlei | reverse complement strand
TGGAGAGGTCGCGGATACGGATAGGAGCGGTCAACACCTTTGCCTTTATCCAAGGGACGCAAGGCGGAGGGCGTAACAACTGGTGCGCGACGGGGAGCCTCGACTCGAGATGGAAAAGTATTAGCGTAAGGGTGTGTGTCGATAAAGGGCTTTCGCGACTATAGAAAGAAGGGGCAAACGAATCATGGGTCGGACTCGAGGGTCGCGCTGGTGGCATGGAAGTGCCGATCAAAGTGTGGGACCGCCGGCGCGATCTGCGTTCCGTCGGTTGGTCGAGGCGCAAAGGACTGTGAGAACGAGACGGATGAGCGTCTATAGATGTCGCTCGGTTTGAGTGCAGCGGGTCAGGTGTCGGGGTGCCATTGTGAGAGTGCTTTGCAGACGGCTGACGCGCGACATACACAGAATCTGAGCGAGATTTCCGTGTGGATCCGCCGAAGGTGAGAAAGCTGCCGAGGCTGAGGCGGTTTGAGGAACTCGAAGGGGGTGAGCTGTGAAGAGGGGACGTCCGCTGCACGGGTGTCGGTGACTCGCCCACGCCACCGGTGGTGTCGATATTAGCGAATGAAGTCGAGGATGTGATCAACGTTTGGCGGCCGCCCCCACGGGATGGTTGGGAACTGGAACTGGCACCGTACCCTTGGGAAGCCATGATGGCTGGTCCAGGGATGCCGGTGGGGTCTGTGATCGCGCTCATTCGATAAGGATGAGAACTGAACGCGTCACTGCCCGGAAGGGCGGACATAATTTTTTCACTTGCCACAGGCACGTCTGACCACTGGTGTCCCACCACGGACGACTTGGGAATCGCAACGTTGCCGAGGACTGAACCGAGCAATTGACCCCAACTATCGCGGTTTTTCGAGCGTGGAGCAGCGGGGGGCAGCTCGTAGGGCCCGTTGTAGGGAATGTACCAGTCCGCACGAACCTCTGCGTTCTCTGGAGTTTCGGGTGGGAGGCGTGAGCGGGAAGGTTTGGGACCGAAACCAAAGCGGACGCGTGAGAAGGCAGAGGGTGTGGGATGAGTTTGGGTGGCCATTGGGGGCTCAGCGGCTGTGTAGGGAGATGGAGGGGCGCATAAAGTGACAAGGGAGGAGATGAGAGAGAAGAAAGAGATCGGTTTCGCACAAAGTTTGAAGAGGTGATGTTTGATGAGAAAGCTGGAGGAGGATTATAAATGATGAGAAAGGACCAAGGAAAACTCACGAGAGAAAAGAATGACTAGGAGAACATCATCATCGTCCTCCAACCAACGCCGACCGCGAATTATGCAAAAACACGGATTTCCGTTCATCCCGTTCCCACGTGTTCATTTCCCACAGCTTTCCTGTGTACATCCTGCCACGCCTATCCCCTCTACTCAAAGCTCATCGAACGCCTCTTTCACCACCCCCTCCTGCTCTACCCGGTACAGTTGACCAACGCCAGGCGCGGGCACTGCATCTTCGACACGTCCGTGGTACACAAGCGGTGTCTCCAGCACCCGAGCCGCACGGGCGGATACATGCATCCAACCACCCTGGTTCCGTGGCTCTTCCTGCACCCAACGCACGTCCCGAGCACCACCGAGCACTCGGCCCAGCGCCTCAAAGGGAAATGGGCATAGCTCCTCAAGTCTTACGATTGCGACGCGCTCGCGGAGCCCACGCACTTCCCGTTCCTTCACGAGATCGTAGTAGAGCTTTCCTGAGACAAGAATGATTCGATCGGCCAGGCGCGCCTCGACCAGCGGGTCGCGCAGCACCGGTTGGAACGTATGCGGTTCCTCGAGCTCGGACAACAATGAAGACGCCGCCTGCTGGATCAGTTGGTGGGGTGTCCTTCCTTATCAATCAACCGCCGCCACTTACGGGAAGCCGCAGCAGGCCCTTCGGTGCAGCAACGACCAATGGTTTGCGAAAGTTGCGCTTAATCTGGCGGCGGAGGAGATGGAAATACTGGGCCGGAGTCGTCGGGAAGGCGACGTGCATATTCACGTTCGTGCGTGTGTAGGTAGGTTCAAAGGGATCATTTGTGAGCTATCCCGGGAGTCAGACAAAGGATGATATACTCGCAATTGGAACCAACTCAGCTTGTAACATGCGTTCTATCCGCGAAGAAGAGTGCTCCGGTCCGGCACCATCAAGCCCATGTGGAAGAAGAAGGACGATCCCGCTTTGTTTCAGCCACTTGGCTATGGGCCATCAGATATAAAGCCATCTCCATCAACAGGGTCTGATTACGTACTCTCCGCGGATGAGATGAAGGTGTCGATGATGACCTGTAGCCATAGGTGTGAACTTATCGAGGCAGAGGAGAGAGATGTGGCTTGCCTGAGCACCGTTGAAGAAATCCCCGAACTGCGAGTGGCGTCATAAATGGCTTTGATACTTCCTGATCGAGCGACTCACCTGCGCTTCCCAAATGGGTAAAAGGTTAGGCCCTTCCCAGCTCATCCCATATTCGAACTGGCTCAATCATGAGATGCCCTCTCTCACTCTCACGGACGAGACTCACTCCCAGTACTGCCAGCTCACTCAGAGAGCCTTGCGATACTGACTTTAGTCGCTATTACATGTTCGCCAATGCAAAATCACATACTATTTGCGAGCTCGAGCTTTCCCTTGGAGGCCAATGCCGTGTTCAGGGGAACAACAACGGTTTCTGTCTTCTGGTCAACTAGCATTGCATGCCTCCACATCACAAGCGTCAGCGCACCAGCACAACAGGTTCAGGTGCTCTGTACCGTTGACTAAATGTCCCGCGTCCGACATCTTGTCCCGAAATCCGGACGTCGCATCCCTCCAGCATCAACGATCCAAATGCCATCGCCTGAGGCCATCTGCCTTCAGTTGCACTGGTGAAGAGAGCATGTCACTCACTTCCGCTGTAGCCCAATCTAATCCTGCGCCCTTCTCAATTGCCTGCAATCGGTTCTTTACATGGCGCTGTAGCCTCGGGTGGACCTCCTGCGTTTCTCATCACATTATCAATGGACCAAGATACGACCCCCCAAGCAAAAAAAATGGGCGCACAAAACCAGAAGGAACGGTGACGCTCGCGCGCCCAACTTTCTCGAGCACTTCAACCGCCATGCCGGTTGAAGGATCACGCTCCGCCATCTCGTCTGCAGGCCACACAATGCCCCTCCATTGGCCTTGTAACATTTGGGCACACGGGGTGTGGCGTTCTGATTGGACAAGCTCGGCGTCAAGGCGGTCACGTGCTGCAACTCGCACTGCTTGAGCATCCGCACGAGTGATAACGTCGTCCGACTAGGAACTGGATCCTCAAAACTGAGATCCATGGGGCGAAATGGAGACACACGATGAGCTGTTCTTCGTAGAGTGTAGGGACCGACTTCCTCGACCGTATTTTCTCGTACATCAGAGGTTGTGTGAATGCGGGTTCGTCGAGTTCATTGTGGCCCCTATGAAAAGGAGGCAAACATGAGTGTGCCGAACCATTTGACGGGAACGACTTTCCAGCGACGATATACAAGAAGGTCAATAATTACGTCCTTACGGAAATAATGCCGATACTGAAATGCGACATCAACAGCTCGTTCGACATCTGTCAAGCGGAGTGAGCCTCAGGCTGCGTAATGGGAAATACTGAAGTCCTGCCTTCGGGATAGTCGCCATTGACGTGGAGCACAGGGGCATTGATCATCTTGCCTATGTCAGAGCAGTACAATGACGAGCGTGCGCTGGAGGCGGGGGTTGTGTAACCGATGCTTCGCAGCAATCTAAGAAAGAGAGGTCTCTCGAAAAACGATTTGGCTCACTTGTTACTGGGCAATGAAGTATGTCAAATTCAAATGGTAGGTATGCAGAAAGGTAATTCGCACTTGACGACTATGTGAACACTTCCCCCACTGGTAAAGTGAGGAAGATTGCCTGGAGAATTGGGTTCATATGAAAGAAGAAAAAAATATTTAGGAGACATACTGAGGCCGAGAGTTTCCATCACCACCCCCTGACCTGTAAAGCTTGCATCGCCATGAAGCTGAACGCACATAACCTTGTCACCGAGCATACAATCCTCCGGCGAGGAGTTGAGAAGCGCGTATTGTTTCGCACGGGTCTTACCAAGCGCGACAGGACCCACAGCTTCCAGATGTGAAGGATTTGGGAGTAGAGATATTTTCACATCAGTGCCCTCATAGTCCAAGGTAGGTGACGCGACTGGACCGAAATAGAAATAGATAACCCTCAGTGAGAGAAAAAAAGCAAAAGGTCTCACCCAAATGACTGATCACATCCCCAACAGCTCCCAGCTCTTCCGGAATTTCGTAGCCGCCCTTTATCTTATGGAATAACGAAGCAGGTGACATTTTCAACAAGCCAGTCAGCAAGTTCAAACGACCTCGATGAGGCATGGCAAGCACTACATGTTGCACACCGGCTGGTCCAACTCCACTGAATAAAAGAGCTCTGATGAAGTACAGAACGCGGCAAACCTCGAGCTGCAAGCGAAAACAGCGTGTCCAACGCAGGAATCATCGACTCGCCACCCTCCAGACCGTAGCGCTTCAGGTTGGGGAATTTGAGCTGAAGGAACTGATCAAATGTTTCGCTCTGCGCGAGGATCTGGTGAATGTGCTTCTTCTGGGAGAGGGTCGGAAGGGTCGGCGTGCTCGATTCTAGAATGTGCGAAAACCAAAGGCGCTCTGTTTTAAACGGGGAGTGCATATACTCATACGCGATGCGCCCAACGTAAACCGACCGGAGGTGGTTCGTGATGTCGCGTAGTGTCCAATACACGGGTTCGTCAGGTGCTTCTCCGACGGGCTTTGTCCATATAACTCCGTTGATATCGTACTTCTTCGAGTCGTCCATAAGCCCGTACCGCCTCGGGTCAAGTGCGTCAACGTCCTCACGCTGGAGGAGGTCCAACGGGTCTATGCGTGCAGCACGATGCCCATGAATGCGTAATGACTCGACATATCGAAGAAGTGGCGCGTTTATGACTCGATTTTGCAGCTGTGCAAGGGAATCTAGAGAGAAGATAGGGTGAGAGGAGGCCAGCAGACGACTAGTATTCACGGTGCGATTCGCTTCATGGGTCTCATAGAGCCATTCCGCTGCTTTGTATTGGGCATGCACCGAGGAAAGGGAATGCGTATGCTAAAAGAAAAGAGGAGAGAACGTACAGTCAGGGAGCAAGAAACTGCGCGGCTTTCGAAACCCATAGGATTCATCGTGATAGGTTTCGGGTTGCAGATAAACTCTGTCGAAGATACCTGACAGACGAACGATGAGCGGAACATAGCATTGTGGGCCACAATGCTATGTTTGTGGCACGTCTCTGTTCGCAAAGTGGACTTTGACTTGGACTTAAAAGCGCATCCTCCACCCATGATCCGATCCGAATCACAGGTCACATGCGATTCAATGGAAGAAGCATTCCTGTAACTGCGAATTATGTCTGGCTGCAATGTTTTCGCTGCGTCAGGAATGTATTGATAGCAGGACTTGATAGGGCCAGTCAAATTATTGATCAAGAGGCTTGTGCATGTGTGGCTTATCCTATTGGGGTATGTATCATAATTCACAGCCTGAATGACATATGAAGCAGACAGAAGTGGTCCAGGTGTACAGGTCTTAAACTCAAATATTGCAAACCGTGATGGCAGCCATAGCGGGCACTGTGTGCAGGTGATCATTCTGGGCCCATGGATACTACGGTAGCTCCTTGGCATTTATGACCATAGGTGGTTCACCACTATAACATAACAAAAGTTTGTACAGTGTAACGGCAGAGTATTTCTTACCCAAATAACAACCTCAAAGACACTGACACATTAAAGCCGAACTGGACCTCGTCCTGCACGATCTCCAACACGTGAATGATAACATGCCAATCTCATAGACAAGCCTAAGTACTTATTGTCCTCCAGCTAGCTCCAACCTACGAGGGGAGCATATGACCACTGCCTCATTAGAACCCCAGTGCATCGACAAGCCTGACGCACATCATCGTTCACGATGCGTCATTCCTCGCGTTCAGCTAGCACTCCATCCTTTCGGCTATAAGAAACAAACCGGCTTCAGATCGGCAGACGCGAGCAGCGAATGAACCAAGCAGGGCGCACCTTGATTTCATCTCCAAGCTCACGAACAAAGAGCGAAGGCCGCTCAGCTGTACGTGCGCCATCTTCGCCAGCATCCCACGTGTAGCTCACTCCAACGGCCAGCCGCGCGCCGTCCGCAGAGAATGCGAGCGCGGCTACGGGTGCATTATAGCGTGTGTACTGCCGGAGCCTTTTTTTGACCTTGTGGTCCCAGATAGAGACAGTGGTATCCGAGCCACCGGACGCGAAACGTGTTGTAGATGGGGTGAAAGCCGAGAGCGTTAACCGGCCAGACGTGATCAACGTCGTCGATCGTCTGGCGATGGCATTTGAACGCGTACTTTTTTTCTTGAACGGCCGGCGAAGGGTCGAAATACTCTACGGCGATGCGACCCTCGACGGAGGCTGTCGCATATCCTGGAGGGATGGCGATTTGAACAAAACGGGGACGACACGACGCGTCAAAAGAGGGTGGGCTTGCCTTGGCCGTCAGACATGCAGGCTAGCGCACGAGTGAGGAATTTGAGAGAGCTCTCGCGTGTCTGTTCGGGGACGTCCATCTTGCGAACGTCAAAGATGTGGAAGAGGCGGCTCGCAAGGGCGAGGACGAGCCTATGGCCAACAGTGTCCATAAAATAGACCCGTTCGGGAAGATGGTGAGAGGATTGCTGGGGAACAGCAGCACGAGGGTCCCAAAACGGACTGTGCGATCCCAGGAACCGGTGATGACTGCATCTGAAAGAGAAAAGGTATAGTAAGAACAATGGAGCGGTAGAATCCAAAGCCAGGACAAACTAGCTTCATTGGAGTAGCGGACACTTGATATTGCATCGTCATGTTGACCAAGAGCATGAATCTTCTCAGACTCGAGTTCTAACCTACTTGCTCAGCACGACACGGGGTCGTCATAATTCGGGGACAAATACTACTCTCTAAGGGATGCGTCAAGTCCTCCACTATACGCGTGGGACGCGTCAGAAAAGGTGGTTGAGAGGATGGCAGCACGGTGGTCGAACTTCGTCTTTTCCTCATTAGCCGCAATGTCATACAGTCTGACTGTCTGGAAAACGATATGACGAAATCTTAGAGAGAACTGAACAAGAGGAAAAGGAGAAATTATGGGAACGAGAACACACCGAGTCCCAAGCGGAAGCCAATAAGAAGTTGGAGCTAGCGGGTGAGAACTGGAGGCTTGAAATGCTGTCAATCGGGGGCCCGTTTAATTCCTGAGAGTCTGGACACAAAAGATCAAATTCTCAAGCTTTGAAAGGGCAGAACAGTAGTGCTCACCCGTCATATCCTCTGTGGTTATGGCAAATGGCACAGGACACACCGGACCGCAGTTCCGCTAAAAAACATCTTTATTTACCAACCAAGACCAAAACTGGGGGGGGCTCGAGGGCTCCTTGAACCGCGACCACCACCAGTCCGATTTTCCCACGGCAAAGCCGGGGCAGGGATAGGCAGTGTAGGGATGACAGTGAGCTCTGCAGGCCAGAGCCACCTGTCCGGAGCCTTCGTAAAAACTATGACCCCCTCACACAACTAAACCACCATCCACCAGGCCGACTGGCCAAACCAATACATAACACAATCACTATGTATGCTAGCGTAATCTGCAATGAGAACTCCTCCCACATTAAAACACAACCCAGCTACCATAACAACTACCGCAGCTCCCCAACAATGAACAAGCAACACCATCACCCTCCGTGAACACCCTACCCACTCCCACCTCCCTCCCCTCCAACGGTCACTACAATACTAATGGCCACCACAACCATTGGAAACCACACATGACCCAAACCCCCCACCACCTAGCCGCCTTTCACCAGCCTGTGCTTCACCACCCGAACAAAAGTCCTTTGTCCCCAAGTAACATAAACCAACCCACCAAAACAGAGGACCATCGGGTCCCTAGCAAGAGAGATTTGGCCACATGCGCCACAACTATGGCCCAACAATCATCTAGCACATACTAGGCTGTTGATGCCTACCCATCCTCCAACCAAAATGAGTGAACCACACCATGACAAGAACCACCATGGACGCAACCTGAAAGGAGCCACTTGCCTCCTCCAAATATTAATCTCAGAGGCTGCACAGCTAATCTGGGTCATGAGGTGTGAACAAGTAATCCAAGATTGAAACCCACACAAGGTGGCTTCATGCCATCAACATGAGGCTCACCAACAACGAAATCACCGCAACACTAATCAAAGGGCCTTTGAGTTAGTGAGGGACACCTGGGAACACGTGCTTAGATAACAATGGACCTCCCGAATGATTGGATCTTCAACCCATGAGGTTTTAGTGGGTAGGAGGCTATGGTAAGTTTGGCCATCTAACAGTGTATCCTGAGTCCCACACTGCCCCCATACCGGCAACCCTGGAGGGCATGCGTAAATGCATTTCACCCCTCACATCCAGTCCCCGCATCGGCTACAGCGAGTCAGATAGGGCTGAATTTATTTTCTCCCACTATCTCACACTTATTAAGGTAGCCTGTACCTGTAACTACCTAATAAGGCCCCATTTACCAACTGAGAATTCTTGAATCTTGAACTTGAACTCAGATTTCGGTATTTTCCGGGGGTGACAGGAGTCACAGGCATGATGAACAATAACTTGATTAACTAATACAAGTTTCTTTAATTATAATTATGAGCTCTTTCCCACCAGATTTGCAAATTTGCTTGTTGTGATTGCATATTCATGTGTGTGAAGTTAGATGTCCGCATACTTGGAGTTGACTTGGGAGTCAGTACCTCGGCTTTGCTCGGGACTTTCCCTCTGCTGTCTTTTTCTGTGTATGTGTGGTGTGTGTTTTTCTCTTGCCTTCTTTTTTAATCCCCTCCTCCATACCTCCTTTGTTTGGTACCCTCATCATACATGCAGACCCACTCAGCCTCTGATTCTTCTGTGGGAGAAAGTCAAGCAGATGGTAATGCCACATGGACAACTAAGGATGAAGCGGCCTTTTTAGATTTTCTTTTGGAGCATAGGGATGAAATGACCTCCAACTCTATGTTCAAGGACCACATCTTCAATGATGCAGCCTCTCAGATCAACCCCCTTCATGAGAAGGGTGGCGTCAAGACTGGGAGCACATGCAAAACAAAATGGAACAGGGTGCTGTATTGTCCACTTTATCCCTTCCCTCAATGCTGACGCCATCCAACAGTTGAAGACTGAATACAGTATCATCACCTTCCTCAAGTTATAGTCTGGGTTTCCCTGGGATGATGAGAAAGGAGTGGATGTAGGGTTAGAAATGGAGGGGCAGTGGGCCGATTTAGTCAAGGTGTGTGTATAACTCCTGCTTCTTTAACAATGTCTGACCTTAGCAGAAAAAACCAAGCACCAAGAAGTACTGCAACAAGGGCTGGTCACATTGCGAGGCTATGGAGTCTCTCGTTGGATCGAAATCCAAAGGCAAAAGTGCCTATTGGGGTACACAGCAAACACTTCGTGCAGATTCAGATCCTCCATCCCAGTCACCTTCTCATCTGTCCCCCAACTCATTCAGATCTCAATTTGATGGTGGTGCATTTCTCATCAACTTCACTGTCAAATGCCTCTCCTGTTACGGCGTCGCAGCCATAAGAGCATTAGCTCAAGGTTCAGTGGGGCCAAGTCCCTGTGACTTGGTTTGAGGGTTCAATGGGGCCAGCTCAAAGAGACCAGATCAAGGGTTTAGCGTCTCAAGGCTGAGTCAAACAATGACTCAGTCCACAGACAGAGTCGATCTTCTGGTTTCACAGAAGAGGAGGACGATGAGAGAGAAGCAGAGGAGGAAAAGGAACACAAGAGTTCCTTGAGGCATGCTTAGGTCAAGCAGAGTGTAGGACAACACAAGCAAGTTGTGATTTGAGAGAGTATACAGGGCAAGGGATGCGACAAGTAATGGGACAAAGCTAAGCTTGGGGTATTCCCCAGCTTCTACAGGCACTTAAATACTGTATGTAGCAAGGCTGTACAGTACTATATGCGGAACAATAGATAAAAGGTGAGCCAATAGCAGAAGGGACTCAACAATAGATGAAACAATAGATGAAACACAATGGGTGAGACAATAAGGACCATCAGTATCAAGGGATGAAACCGTAACTAAGGGGATGGGGGTGGAAGTAAAGAACAGTAAGGGGAAGCTTAGAGACAAACCAAAAGAGGGGTAGATCACAACATCATGCCCCCCTCATGCTTAGTTCTCTGAACTAATCGGTCTCAGGGCCTGACTCACGGAGCTCATTGCTTTTGACTTCTGGCCACGTGCTCTGGGGTCCTACTGCTCTGGGGCAGAAACCTCTGTAACTCCAGTGGGTCCTCCTGAGAACACAATCTACCTGACCACTGCAGTTGGTATGGGGTTTGTTGCAGTCTTTGTTCCAATGACCTCTAGTGTTGCAATGTTTGCAGATGTGTTGTTGTTTCTGGAGTTGGTGACGCTGTCAAGACTCACTGTTGAACTATCCAGTTCAAGAGCAAGGGGTAAGCTCAGAGACGAGTCGATAGACGTCCAAGACGGCGTGGGCAAGGAGTAGAGTCCAGAGTAGTAACAAATACCAGAGAGGTACTGTCACTGTGAGAGTCGAACAGTCACGCAGAGAGGAGGCCAGGATAGTCACAAGGGGACGGTCCTTAAAGGAGTATCCCAGGAATAGAGAGTGCCATAAACAAATGGACAGTCTGAAGACTGTCCACTACTTTATTGAGCGCTTATATACTACAAGAGAACTGCTAAATAGAGAACAAGTCATAACCTTGTTATCAAGCACAATAGAGTGCTGAGTAAGAAGTCGGAGTGCGCTTACTGAGCATGCTCAGTCATGCTCAGTAAGCTGCTGAGTAAGAAGGCTTTTCCTGATGAGTAAGAGCTTTCTTTGTCCACGTGTTTGCTGTTCTAGTGCATGTGTGAGCACCTGATTCATTTTCTGTTAGTTAGTTTAGGGCCGGTCATTCAAGGACTTGTAGTTTGGTTAGGGAATAGTGTTATCTTATAAGGCCCTTATATAGCTCTATTAGGGTCCTTAGAGTCGACCCTAATACTTCTATTAAGGTCCTTAGTATTGCCTTATAGTTCATTCTATAGTTATTAGAGTTGGTCCAATAACGTGTTGTAGAGTCTTTGATACCAGGTTAGTGCCCATTGTAGAGCACCTAGAGTCATCCTAAAGGGTCCCTAGAAGGGCCCTAATACTGTCCTTTATTGCTAGAAGGGTTGCCATTAAGTGGGGCTTGCTGTATGTCGATTGTGCCAAGAATCGCTCGCACGACAACGCACATGTGATATTGTGGACACCTCTACTCACCCCTTTTGCTCGTGTGAACAGGGTGACACCATAGAGGCTGGGTTTCCTCCTATAAGAAAGGGTCCTTCAAGGGCCCTCTCCGGAGAATGGCTCATGACAGACGCTGTGCTTTGGTCATGTGTGCAGGGGTAAGGGGAGTGTTGGGGGTACTAGCATTGTCTGAAAACATTTGTGGGAAGTGGGAGGGTGATCCCGTGGGGGCATCATTTTGAGATTGATCGACAACACAAGGAAGATATTCGAGGGGGGGGGTCAAAGAAAGAGGAGGGCGAGTGGGTAGAGGGGGGGAGGAAGAAGTGGACGGTTCTTCCGACTTCTCAATTCTGTCATAGCTCCCTGCTAATGAGTAATAGGGCCCAGTGTTATGAGCGAGGCCTCCATTGGTCATTAAGTTGTCAAGTTGATGACGGACTCGGACAGAAGTGTTATTGGCTCGGAGGCAGCTGCGGATGGCAGCGGTTTCTTTGGTGTGGGACTGAATCTCGTGGAGTTGGTCAGCGAGTTGTCCTTGAAGAATGCTTAAGGCTCCTTGGATAGAGGCACACTTGCCCTCTAAGACTTTCAACTGAAATGAGCTGGTACGGAGGTGGTAGACGTCTGCAAGGACACCAGGATTGTGGAGGTTTTCAAGAGCCTGAGCCACATCGAAGTGAAAGGGATGATCCTCGATTAAGAGGTGGAGGTCAGAGGCAGTGGTAGAAGGGTGGGGGGCAGAGATGACAGGTCAGGCGATGAGCTTTTCGCCGTAAGCGGGTTCTCCTTGACCCATAGTTCCTAGAAGCATGGGCTCATCACCGTATAAAGCAATACGTAAGTATGGAAGTAGATGTTTCCATCCGTTAACATCAATGTAAAAGGGGGGAACATGCATGTATGGTTCGTAAACAAACCATGGAGGGCCAGGGTGAGTGGGGTCTGCCTCAGTCGGGGTAGGCGAAGGGGTTCCCTGATGGATGGCAAGCAGGTTGAGGGTGGCAGCAAGGTCCTGGAGTTCGGCCTCATCTGGGATGATGAAGGTGCGCTGGTCAATGATGTGTTGTATGATTTTGGGTGAAAGGGGTTCTTGTTTAATAGTGGGGGAAGGAGTAAGGATAGGCAAGGGAGATGAAGAAGAGATTGGGAAAGACATGGGGGTGTTGTAGGTTGAAGTAGCGTGCTCGTGGTGCCAGGCTGACCACTCAGAGGGAGTAGGGGTATTTATGGAGGCTGATCGTGTAACGTGGTTCCAAACCAAGTCCGTAAGTACTGCCCTACGTATGGGTAAGTGAAACTCTGAAAACAGGGGTCCATCATGAGAAGTTGAAAGCCGTGGAAGTCGCCAGGGGAGAGAATTCCAGAAAAGAGTTGTTCCCTGGCGGCTATATTGAAGATGGTGTGTCCACAGTCGGGGATAGTAGGATCATTAACTGAATAGGAAGGGGGGTTATGGGAGTTAACTCAGGCAAGTAAGGTATGTTGTTGTATCATAAGGTTTTGAAACCGATCTTCCAAGTCTTCTAGACTTTCGTCTGAGTGGTGTGATTCTATGGGGTCAAGGTTAGTGGTAGACATGGTGCAGAGTTTGATGGGTTGTTCTAGGTGGAACATGGTGATGGTGTCTTGAGCGTTTTTAAGGTTAGAAAGAGGTTCCCACGTGTCTTTGGCTGCGGAATATCCTTTCCACCGGACCCTGTACTGGAGCCAGTTTCTATGGGTCCATTGGGCGGTGATTTTCTCGACTTCATATTCTCCTGAGAGGAGATCAGGTGGCGGTTCAGAGAAGTTTGGTCCATGTTCAGCTGTTTCTGTGACTGGAGATAGCAGGGAGGCATGAAACACATTATGGATCTCCATTGGGGGGGAAGTCAGAGTTGATAAGCGACATGGGAGATTCTTTTGGTGATGGTGAAAGGACTGAACCACTTAGGTCGGAACTTATGAAACTGATGGGGGGTTTTTAGGTTGGTACCTTCTAGTCAAACCTTCTGTCCTTCTTCGAAACCCTTGAACTTAGTTTCTTTGATCCAGTTGTTTTGTGCTTTCCTCATCACTTCTTGTGCTGATTCCCTCATATCTCTTAGCGCTTGGAGTCACTCTTGGATTCTGGGGAACTTGGACTTCAGTTGGGTGCTGAGTCCTTGAGGATTAAAGCCCATGAGGAGTTCGTACGGGGTTCTCTTGGTGGTGGTGGATTTGTGAGTGTTAAAATGGTATTGGGCTATGGGGAGCCAGTGTACCCATTCTTCTTGTTTCTCCCCTGTATGGATGCGTAGGTACATTTCTAGGGTCTGATTGGTTCTTTTGGATTGTCCATCAGTCTGGGGGTGGTAGGCAGTGCTTAGATTTTGATTAATGCCAAGGATTTGGGAAACTTCTTGAAACAAGTTGGAGGTAAAGCAGGAATCATGGTCGGAGATAATTTTGGAGGGAACTCCGGTCCATGGGAAGGCGTATTGTAGGAACAGTTTAGCCATTTGCAGGGTCCCCATGTCCTTACGACAGGGTACGAATATAGCTGCCTTGGTGGAGTTGTGGTTGGTGATGGTCATGATGGCATTACTTTCTTCTGATGGTGGGAGGTCAACGATCCAGTCAATGGCTACAGTTTGGAAGGGTTTTTGAAATTCCGGGGGGATGGGGTAAATTGGGGGGCGAGTTGGGTGTGTAGAAGATTTGTTGGCTTGACAGGTGGCACAGCCTCGAATGTAGTCTCAGATGAAGTAGGCCATTTTTGGCCACCAGAAGGATTCTTGGATTGGATATAAGGTTCGGGCATTCCCTGTATGTCTGCCAAGAATGCTGTCATGGTAGGTGTGTAAAATTTTTCATAAGAGGGGTTCTTGATATGGGACTACCAATTTTCCGTCTTTGAATAATGTGCCTTCTTCTTCTCGAAGGTTGTGTTTGACCTTCCACATGAGAAGGTCCGATTTTTGTTTCTTTTGCTGAGTCAGGACTTGAGTGTAAAGATCCTCCATGTGCAGCGTGTGAATAAAAAGTTTATCAGGGAGTGCCATGATATTTTGATTATCTCCAGATCCATCGTTGTGGTCTGGACATCGTGAGAGGGCATCAGCTCAGTTAGAGGTCCCCGGTTTATGTGAATTTCGAAGTGGTAATCTGCGAGTGTGGAGATGTACCCTGTGATTCTTCGATTGATCTTGTATGGAAGTCAATAGTGAGCGAGGTTGGCATGGTCTGTGAAAATTTTAATGGGGTGTTTGGTTCCTACAAGCAAGTATCACCAATGTTGAAGTGTGAGAATTAGGGCGAGGAATTCCCTGTCCCAAACGGGGTAATTCCTTTCTGCTTCATTGAACATGTGCGACATGTTACCAATCATTTTTCTTTTCCCCCTCAAGTCCTTTTGGAACAGGATTGCCCCAGTGGCGAACTGTGAGGCGTCAGTTTCTAGTTCATATGGGAGTTCTGGGTTGGCAGTGTAGAGTTCAGGGTCATCACAGATGGTGGATATTAAGGTTTCCAGGGCGGTGGACGCTTCTGGGGTCCAGGAAAAAGGGGTTCCTTTCCTAATTGTGGAAAAAATGGGGCAAGCTATTTTTGCGAAATCTCGGATGAATGGTTGTTGGTAATTGAGGGCGCCCATGATTTGTTGTACCTGTTTTATGTTGTTTGGGGGTCTCGGCCAATTTCTGAGGCCATCCATTTTTACCGGGTCGATCTTGAGTGTTCCTTGATTGATTCTAAAGCCCAAGAAATCAATTTCCCCTTGTTCAAAGGCACACTTGGATGCTTTCAGGAAATAAGAGTCCCTTTCCAGAAGATCAAGGAATTCATGTGTGATTTGTTGGTGTAGCTGTTCTTCCCCAGCTCCTGTGGCTATTGCCACATCGTCTAGGTAGTTGCAGGTGTTTTCTGGATACTTGAGGAGCCAGGGTCTGAGGGTGTGGTTCATTGCTCATTGAAAGGCTGCCGGTGCATTGGTGAAACCGAAGCCCATTACCATGGGGATGAATGTGCCAAATTGAGTTTTGAAGGCCCCCTTGTGTCGGTCCTCTGGGTGGATCAGGATGTTGTTGTAGCTGGCTCGGACATCAAACTTGCTAAAGGTAGTTTTTCCCCTTAGTCGGTGTAATTGTTCCTCCATGTTAGGTAAGGCGTGGTAATCAGGGACTGTGGTGTTATTGAGCTTTCGGTAGTTGACTACCATTCGTGGGGCGGTGCCATCCTTTTTCTGAACAAAAAAGACAGGAGATACAAAGTCCAAAACTCCGTCCTTGATGAAGCCTTTGGCTAGGTCCTCTTGTATTTGTCTTGACAGTTCTTGTTTCTCATTCTGGGGGAGTGGGTAAGTTTGACAATCAAGAAACTTGGGGGCATCAGGTTTCAGGGTAATTCTGAAGTCGAGTTCTCCTCAACTAGGTGGGAGTCTTTTGGCTGCTTCTTCTGAGAAGACTTTCTGATGTTGTAGGTATTCAGGGGGAATGATGGTTGACCTTATTCGTGCAACCCGGATTCTTGGTGTTTTAGCTAAGGATATGGGGGTGAGAAGGACTCCTAGATGGTTTCTTAGATGACCAGTACTCCAGTTGACAAGGGGGTTTAACGCTTTTAGGAAGGGGTAGTTGAGGATCATTCTGTCTTCTCCTAAATTTGTAACATAGAAGGTGAGAAGTCATGTGGTGGGGCCATGCCGTACAGCCATATGAGCATAATGGGTTAGTGCTCCTCCTTGGTTACTGGTGCCATCAACATTGATGATGGGTCTGGGGGTCCTGAGGGTTCAGAGTGGGATTTGCAATTTTCCCATGATTCCTTGACTGATGAAATTTCCTGTTGCTCCACTGTCAAGGAGCGCTTGGCCAGTCTTTCCATTGGTCGTTAACATAAAAGGGACTTTCATTGAGTTTTCTTTATGCTGAACAATGGTATCTATGTGGGCCTTAGTACCAACTGTTGTACCTTGGCCTAGTGTTAAGATTCTCTTGTTCTCCGACTGCCATCTGCTTTGCTGACTCATCTGTGATTACTCATATGTCTGGCTTACTGATTGCTTACTGATCGATGACTGATTGTTTACTAATTGATGACTGATTGCTTACTGATCGATGACTGATTGCTTACTGATTCATGACTGATACTAGGAAAAGATGACTCACGTGTGAGTCATTTCTAACATTCTTGAATTGCGCCCTATGTATTTGGATACTACTGGTTCCCAGCTACGTGCACCCCGAGTTTTGTACGAATCGGATCAGTAGTTATTGAGATATCGTATAAATAGTCTGTAGTACCAAGAAGTTGAGCCTTACGCTCAACTTACACTTTTCCACAAGACAACTATCTTGTCAAATGATCTAAACAAACTATAGTGCAGACTCTAAGTGAAAGAGGCCCTTCTCTTTTCTACATTCAATCTTCCTGAGATAATATCAAAGGGTTCGAAGTCTAGTGCTTGAACTATATCAAGCAACTCTTTCACAAGAAGAGTCGGTACTAAGATCTGTCAGATCTTAACACCTAGAGAAAATCCTCTTTGAGGATGAGGTCCCAGATCTTGGCTTGTTCCTCAGCTGGCAGGGCCTTCATGTGTGCTACCATGGAGGCTGGTTCTTCTTCCTTGGATGGTTCTGGGGTTGATTTGGCGATGTGAGCTTTAGAGGTGGTAGGAACTGTGTTTGTTGGGCATTCTCGGCTAAGGTGGCCTTTTTCCCTGCAACGGAAGCAACGTCCTTCCTTTGCCAGTTGTTTTTGTTCCTCTTCTGTGAGTTTTTTGAAGTTGGACTTGGCAGCGTCCACTTGCATTCGGTCAGGGTGATGAGATTTGTGTTCTGAGGGGGAATGTGTAGTTTTCTTTCCTTTGAGTTTCTCTCTGATGGTGACAAATTGTCGGTGTTGTCTCCTGGCTTCCTCCTTCTATTCTTGAAGAGTAGTAGGCCAGGTGTCCCTGTTTAAGATTGTGCAGTAGAGTCCACTTTTGAGTCCATTTTTGAAGCTCTCAATGGCAATTACATCTGTCTCTGGCCATCCTGTTTTAGTAAGGAGTTGTTCAAAAGTGGAGATGTAGTCGTTAAGGGAATCCTTCATTTCAAGTTTGACAAGAGCTGCCTGGGCATCTTCCTTTTCTGCTGTGTTGGTGAACTTAAATGTGAAATCAGTGACGAAATCGGTCCACAAGACTTTGTCGTTTCGGTTGACGGGATTCTGGGCCCTGGTTATTTTTTCCCTAAGGGTCGTTACTTGTGAGTTTACACAGTCTTCCACCTTTTCTCCTTGGATGTAGGAGAGGGCTAGGATAACCCTTTTAGAGGGGTCCCTCATGACTGCCTTGTCGTCATTGAGTCCCCAGTAGAGGTTGAACTCCATGATGAATCTTTTTGTTTTGTTCCTTTCCCCTGTGAAGACTGTGGGTTCTTTGCCACTAAGGAACCCATTGGTTCCTTGGGCGGCCTGTGGTGCTATAAACTGGTTGCATGGCAACTGGAGCAGCTTGTGGAGCTTGTGCTGCCATAGTGGGTTCTGGGGGTTCTGGTGGTTCAATGGGTTCCTGGGTTTCAGAGAGGTCTTCTGGTTCTGATGCAGGAGATTCAAAGGGTGTCTGAGTTTCAGCAGTATTTTCTGGTTCAGGGGGGTTGCCTTCTGTAGAAGAGGCTTCTGTTTCTGATGGGGGTTCGTAAAGAGGGTTGTTTTCCCTCCAGTAGCCTAATCCAAGGCTGTTCCTGATGAGTTCTAGGTCCTGATGGGTGTAGAGTTGTCCTCTTCTGAGTTGTAGCTCAAACCAGTGGTTGTTGATAAATTCAACTGGTGATTCTTTGTTGTTTTCAGTGGTGATGTAGCAGAGGAAGGTGTGGAAGCTGTCCCAAGTGGCAGCTCCAATGACGTGTTGGGGGAGGTCTGGTGAGGGTCTAGGTTGGATGCGAATCCAGCGGTTGGGTGGTAGTTCAAGGTTGATCTCCAGAATGGAGTAAGGAAGCTTAGCTTGTGTTACAGTGTTGCGGCTGTAAGAGCATTAGCTCAAGGTTCAGTGGGGCCAAGTCCCTGTGACTTGGTTCGAGGGTTCAATGGGGCTAGCTCAAAGAGACCAGATCAAGGGTTTAGTGTCTCAAGGCTGAGTCAAACAATGACTGAGTCCACAGACAGAGTCGATCTTCTGGTTTCACAGAAGAGGAGGATGATGAGAGAGAAGCAGAGGAGGAAAAGGAACACAAGAGTTCCTTGAGGCGTGCTTAGGTCAAGCAGAGTGTAGGACAACACAAGCAAGTTGTGATTTGAGAGAGTATACAGGGCAAGGGATGCAACAAGTAATGGGACAAAGCTAAGCTTAGGGTATTCCCCAGCTTCTACAGGCACTTAAATACTGTATGTAGCAAGGCTGTACAGTACTATATGCGGAACAATAGATAAAAGGTGAGCCAATAGCAGAAGGGACTCAACAATAGATGAAACAATAGATGAAACACAATGGGTGAGACAATAAGGACCATCAGTATCAAGGGATGAAACCATAACAAGGGGATGGGGGTGGAAGTAAAGAACAGTAAGGGGAAGCTTAGAGATGAACCAAAAGAGGGGTAGATCACAACATCTCCTCTCACCCTGCTTCTCAGTTTGGAAGCATAGATCCAATTACATCGCCGCAAGTGAAACATCATCAAGCAAAAGACAAAGGACCAACACTGCAGCATCTGCTGTTGTTGGTATGTCAGTGGTCATGAACAGGGTCATTGAGTCCTTTGACTCGACTGTGCAAGCTCTCAATGAGCCCGAGCCCAAGCCCACCCTTGAAGCTACACCCTCACTTGATGAACAACTTGGGAATGCATCTACGGGTGCTGTTGTACCTGTGCTTATGATGGTTCCTGAGCATGCGTGTCGGTCGCTGGCAGTCAAAACCCTTGCCACTGATATCAAGGATGGTCACTGGCTGCCAACAGGCGACATTGTCCCAGCACTCAGCCTCCTCTCCAATGGCAATATTGCAGATGTTGATAGTTACCTCACACTTGGATTAGATAAGGATCCAGAATTGCATGATCTTGCACATCAATACATATGTAATATGTTAGCACAAACCAAATTGTAATTGTAATTTCAAATGTCATGTTGTCATGTGTTATGTGTATGTAAAATAAAGTTGTCATTTATGGTATCATGCGGTCACAGGGACTGAGTCCGTCTATGCTGACTCAGTCTGCTTGGCGGCAAAGAAAAACTTTCAGAGTGTTGCGTTGTCCATCCCATCATTTCCCCCCCCAATGCCCAATCAACAACTGGTAAAGAAGCAACACCAATGACTTGTGGTCCTCTTGCATATGTCAACTCTTGTCTTGCTTTGCTGTGAAGCATATATACAACTCCTCCAAGCCATCTGTCCTTGTCATATTCCATATCACACATCAGCATTAACTGGGGCTGCATGGGTTCATGAACTACTCACTGGCCATCCAGAGCACATTTGGAGCAAGCTTGGAGTACATAAACATGTCTTTGACACCCTCCAGTGGACCATCTGAAACCTTGGTGTTGCCTCATCATGACATGTCCTAATTGAAGAACAAATTGCCATCTTCCTCTATACTGCTGTTACAGGGCTGTCATCAACTCATGTCGGAGAGCATTTCCAGCAGTCACCCTGCACCATTTCAAAGTATGTATCACTTGGGTTTCTTCACACTTGTTCTGACAGGCAGTTAGGTATTTCAAAAAAATTCTTGGAGTTCTCTCATGCCCCCCCTTCTATACCACATTTGTGCAGCTCCCTGATGCCAATTTGCCCCCTCACCCCTTTATCTGAAGTAACCCCAAGCTCTATCCATATCTCAAGGATGCCCTAGGCGCTGTTGATGGCACACATATCAAGTGTTCTGCCACTGCTGATGAGCGTGACATGGCGAGGAACCACAAAGGAATAATCACACAGAACTGCCTTGTGGCATGTTTTTTCGACCTCCACTTCACCTATCTCCTGACTGGTTGGGAGGGTTCCACTGCTGATGTGACACTCTTCCTTGACACATGACTTTCTGATTTTTTTATCCCAAGGGGAAAGTATTATCTTGGCGATGGAGGCTTTGCCTCATCAGATGTACTTCTCACCCCTTATCGAGGCATGCAGTACCATCTCACCAAATGAGGTCACGCAAACACAAGGTAATGTTTCTCGTCTCCTGAGTTTTCTCACTGACATTTGTCCCAGGCCACGCACGCATGAGGAGTTGTTCAATCTGTGTCATGCTCAAGCTTGCAATGTCGTAGAATGCATCTTTGGAATCCTCAAGTGACAGTTCCAATTACTTGATCATCCCCTTAACTATAACATGTCAATTCAGGCGCACATCCCAGCTGTGCTTGCAGCACTGCACAATTTTATTCGTGAGTATGATCCTAGGGAGATTTCCGCCTTTGATGATGTGGCTGAGCTCCACATGGGCTCTCAAGATGAGGAGGAGGCTGGTGAACTTGCTGAAGGCCCAGTGACACAGCATGAGAGGGAGCAAGCGAATCACAGGCAAGACAGAATTGTTGGTGACATGTGGGAGCAATATGTGAGAATGAGAATTCGAAGGGCACATGTTGACTAGCATAGAATTTCATGTATGTACAAACTATGCCCTCCACATCACCATCTGGCTGACATGATGTAGAAA
Source organism: Russula earlei (assembly GCA_025769875.1). Lineage (NCBI taxonomy): Eukaryota > Fungi > Basidiomycota > Agaricomycetes > Russulales > Russulaceae > Russula > Russula earlei. The sequence continues at coordinate 2,263 of JAGFNK010000741.1, read as the reverse complement.
TTTTTTTTTTACAAATCATGTGTTACCTCACATGAATATGCACACATGCAAATATGCAATCACAACAAGCAAATTTGCAAATCTGGTGGGAAAGAGCTCATAATTATAATTAAAGAAATTATAATTAAAGAAACTCATATTAGTTAATCAAGTTATTGTTCATCATGCCTGTGACTCCTGTCACCCCCCGGAAAATACCAAAATCCGAGTTCAAGTTCAAGATTCAAGAATTCTCAGTTGGTAAATGGGGCCTAATAAAGCGCTATCCAAAAAAAAAAAAAAAAAAGAAACCAAGACCAAACCACATCACCTATTAGTACTATTACTAGGTGTACCTGCACGCGTGGTGGTCAGATGGTGGAGCTGTTCAAGAGGATGATGATTTGAATTAATTGGTTTGCAGACATGACACGACGGGCAGGAAGGGATAAGTCAAGTCTGCTTATAGTCAACTCAGTGGATAATAAAAGTAAAATATTTCAAGTGCTGAGTAGGCTCTGTTGTGGCCACAAATTATATTATATAAGTAATAACCTTAGTTGAGCACGAAAAATGTGACAAAAAAGGTTAAATATGGAGAGTCCTACTCATTCCGGCACAACATTTACCCTAGCCTGGCTAAAAGTTGTGCCGGAAATGAGTAGACTCTCCATATTTAAACTTTTTTGTCACATTTTTCGTGCTCAACTAGGTCATTACTTATGTAATATAATTTGTGGCCACAACAGAGCCTACTCAGCACTTGAAATATTTTACTTTTATTATCCACTGAGTTGACTATAAGCAGAGTCGACTTATCCCTTCCTGCCCAAAACTCCTACACCCTCATATCCAACAATGACGACAAGAGTAGCGGTTCCAAGTCGTAACCCCACGTGTGACTGCGCCTTATCAGCTCCCGGCATAAGTGCGATAGCCTTGTTGTACGTGGTGCCACCTGTACCTCCCATGTTACAGTGGCTCCAAAGCGCGATAATGCTGTTGGGTGTGACCTGGCATTACAAGGGCTCCTTCGCAAAGCTTCGGCGTCTGTGGAGTGAGACAAGGTAAACTTGGTGTCAAAAGGAAGGGAGAAAAGTGTCTGCTAGATGATAATTGTATACTTTCATTGTATTCGACAAGTACCCCGAGTTCTATATGCTTGCCGTTTGAACATTGGATTTGGTTTGTGGAGGAAGAATATTCGCAGGGGCGGGAGGTGCAATTGGGGCTTGTCCTGTGGGCACATGGAGGCTGTGCATATGGGAGGTAAGACAAGGGTGCACAGATGCTACTTCTCAACAGCGCAGACAGATGTGAGGCCTATGAGTCGCGATCCAAGGCTCCGGTGTGCGCCTTCCTTTGAGATGTGTGTCACAGTGGTTCGATTGTCGGCCCGGCCAAAGGCAATGTGGAGGGTGGGCGGAACCTCTGATTAAATGGTTGACCTGATTTCATGTCCAAATGACTCGGACGTATCTCGAGCCCACTCGCCACGCCTCACACGACGGGCAGGAAGGGATAAGTCGACTCTGCTTATAGTCAACTCAGTGGATAATAAAAGTAAAATATTTCAAGTGCTGAGTAGGCTCTGTTGTGGCCACAAATTATATTACATAAGTAATGACCTTAGTTGAGCACGAAAAATGTGACAAAAAAGTTTAAATATGGAGAGTCTACTCATTCCGGCACAACTTTTAGCCAGGCTAGGGTAAATGTTGTGCCGGAATGAGTAGACTCTCCATATTTAACCTTTTTTGTCACATTTTTCGTGCTCAACTAAGGTTATTACTTATATAATATAATTTGTGGCCACAACAGAGCCTACTCAGCACTTGAAATATTTTACTTTTATTATCCACTGAGTTGACTATAAGCAGAGTCGACTTATCCCTTCCTGCCCGTCGTGTGAGGCGTGGCGAGTGGGCTCGAGATACGTCCGAGTCATTTGGACGAATCACGGTCAACCATTTAATCAGAGGTTCCGCCCACCCTCCACATTGCCTTTGCCGGGCCGACAATCGAACCACTGTGACACATCTCAAAGGAAGGCGCACACCGGAGCCCTTGGATCGCGACTCATAGGCCTCACATCTGTCTGCGCTGTTGAGAAGTAGCATCTGTGCACCCTTGTCTTACCTCCCATATGCACAGCCTCCATGTGCCCACAGGACAAGCCCCAATTGCACCTCCCGCCCCTGCGAATATTCTTCCTCCACAAACCAAATCCAATGTTCAAACGGCAAGCATATAGAACTCGGGGTACTTGTCGAATACAATGAAA
>JAGFNK010000740.1:0-23237 GCA_025769875.1 Russula earlei | reverse complement strand
TCCCATGAGGAGTTCGTGTGGTGATCTTCGTGATGTTTCATGTTTCCATGAGTTGTGCGTATTCTGCCAAAGGAGCATTTTTTGCCCAGGAATGTGGTGAGTCGTGGTCCAGGGTCTTAGGTATTGTTCTAGCCATGCATTCATCCTTTCTGTCTGTCCATCGGTTGGGGGTGGAACGCGGTAGACATGTTTTGTTTGATGCCTAGGTTTTTACATAAGGCTTTGGAGAAGTTTGATGCGAATCGAGGGTCCCTGTCGGAGATGATTCTTTTGGGGATGCCGAACCAGGGCACGAGGTGTTTCAGATACTCATGTGCGACACCTGTTCCATCGATCATTTTGTTGCATGGGATGAATTTTGTTGCTTTGGAGCATCCTTGGTCAAACTATGGTAAGGACACTGTCAAACCCTTCTGATTTGGGTAGGTCGGTGATAAGGTCCATTGATACGTATTGAAAGGGGCCTTGTTTAACGTGTGTGTTGAGTGGAAAAGTCATGGCTTTCTTTCTAGGTATATTGGTTTTGGATTCTTGGCATTTGGCGCAACCTTTGACATATTGTTCTATGAATTGTCGTAATCTAGGTCCTTCGTAGTGTTGTTTGACTAAATCCCAGGTGTTGGCTATTCCTGGGTGTCCTGCAAAAGGGGTGTCGTGAAATTGTCTCAGAATTTCTCGTCGTTTGTCAGGTTTGTCTGGTAGGTAGGTTTTTTCTTGCGAAGATTTCAGGTGGTAGTAAAGTGGTTTTTTGTTCTTCTACCCCCTTGTTAAGGTCTTTGCGACGAGAAAGTGTGTCGGCAATAGTGTGCATGTGTCCAGGGACGTGTTCCATGGTAATATTAAAGTCTTGCATGTATTGCATCCATCTGGCTTGTCGTCCTGTTAATTTCTGTGGTTCTTTGAAGTAAGTGAGATTTTTGTGGTCTGTTCTTATTCTGACTGGTTTGTCAGCTCCTAGGAAGAATGGTCGTCCACTTTTTAATCCAAAGATCACTGCTGCTAATTCTTTGTCATGAGCATCGTAGTTTCTTTCCGCATCTAATAACGTCCTAGAATAGTATGCAATTGGGTGTAAACCATCTTCATATTCTTGGGATATGACTGCTCCTATGGCGAATCCTGACGCGTCAGTGTCTAGAATGAATTGCTTTGTCCAGTCTGGAGTGTGGAGTACAGGATAGGATACACAAGTTTCTTTCAGGATTTGAAAGGCTTGATCTGTCATGAACCATTCTCCGGAGAGGGCCCTTGAAGGACCCTTCCTTATAGGAGGAAACCCCAGCCTCTATGGTGTCACCCTGTTCACACGAGCAAAAGGGGTGAGTAGAGGTGTCCACAATATCGCGCGCGCATTGTTGCGCGAGCGATTCTCGGCACAATCGACATACAGCAAGCCCCACTTAAAGGCAACCCTTCTAGCAACAAAAGACAGCATTAGGGCCTTTCTAAGGACCCTTTGGAACGACCCTAGGAACTCTACAATAGGTACTAACCTAGTATCAAAGGCCATACAACCGCGTTATTAGACCAACTCTAATAACTATAGAATGAACTATAAGGCAACACTAAGGACCTCAATAGAAGTATTAGGGTCGACTCTAAGGACCCTAATAGAACTATATAAGGGCCTTATAAGACAACACTATTCCCTAACAAAACTACAAGTCCTCAAATGACCAGCCCTAAACTAACTAACAGGAATGAATCAGGTGCTTGCACGTGCACTAAAGCAGTGAACACATGGACAATGGAAGCTCTTACTCATCAAGAGAAGCTTCTTACTCAGCAGCTTACTGAGCATGACTGAGCATGCTCAGTAAGCGTCCTCTGACTTCTTACTCATCACTCTATGGTGCTTGATAACAAGGTTATGACTTGTTCCCTATTTAGCAGTTCTCTTGTAGTATATAAGCGCTCAATAAAGTAGCGGACAGTCCTCAGACTGTCCATTTGTTTACGGCACTCTCTATCCCTGGGATACTCCTTTAAGGACCATCCCCTTGTGACTACCCCTGGCCTCTTCCCTGCATGATTGTTCGACTCTCACAGTAACAGTACCTCTCTGGTATCTGTTGCTACTCTGGACTCTACTTCTTGCCCACGCGGTCTTGGACATCTATCGACTCGTCTTCGAGCTTATCCCTCGCTCTTGAACTGGATAGTTCAACAGTGAGTCTTGACATGATCCTCCTTTGTCATCCATTCCCATTGTTTGTTTTTCTTTGTTAAGTCGTTTAGTGGTCTTGCCTTCATGGAAAAGTTGGGTATAAAATTTCAATAAAAGTTACAAAATCCTAGGAAACTTCTGACTTCTTTTAGTGTTGATGGGGTTGGCCAGTCTTTAATTCCCTTGACTTTGACGGGGTCCATAGTTATTTTTCCTTCTCCTATGATTACTCCGAGGTATTCTACCTTCTTCTTGTGGAATTGACACTTTTCTGGTTTAAGATAAAGATCGTGTTGTTTCAATTTAGACAGTATGTGGTTGACTTTGAATGTGTGTTCTGTTTCATCATTTTGTGTAGCAATGATGATGTCATCCATGTAGATTTTCAACCATCCTTGTGTGAGCTCTTCTTGAAAAATGTCGTCCATCATAGTTTGAAAGGTGGCTGGGGAATTCGTTAGTCCGAAGAACATTACTGTAGGTTCGAACAGCCCGTTACTGGTCTTGAAGGCTGCTTTCCATTCGTCTCCTTCTTTGATCTGAATGTTGTTATAGCCCCATCTAACGTCGAATTTGGTAAAGAGTTCTTTTCCTGCTAAAGCATGAAGTCGAAATTTTCCGTCTTTCTTTTTTATAAGGAAGAATCCACTGGCGTATGGTGAGTTGGATCTTCTTATTTGTTTAAGTCGTAGGTTTTGTTCAAAGAATTTCTCTTGCTCTTCCTTTTCCTTTGGTGAAAGGGGGTATACTCTGCAGTTGATCGTTGTCGGAGCGTCTGATTTTAAGTCAATGGCATGATCCCATTTTCTTGGTCCAGGGAACCTTTCTGACTCTTGTTCCATGAATACTTGTCCATATTGGTGATATTGATGAGGAACTATTTCTTGCCAGGTTTTTGGTTTATCCTGTATTTGTGATTCTGCTAGTTGTTGTGCTATGGTAAGTTTACGTATTTGGGTTTGTAGCCATAGCTCATCGCCTTCTTCCCAGTCTACTAATGTCTTGATCCATGCTGGAGTTTCTTGGTCTCCTTTGAGGGTGACCCTTCCTACAACGGTTCCTCTGGACCAATTTATTTTTGGGTTAGTTGATTCTAGGAATGGATATCCTAGGATGATATCGTCTTGCCCTATGTCTGCAACCAGGAATTGATGTATATGCTTTTGTCCCAGTAGCTTCAGTTCTAGCTGGACTGTTTGGGTGACTTTTCCTAAGCGGTTAAGCGTTCCGTCGACATTTTTGACATTTCTGGTTGGGATTAGTTCTCTGGTTTGCAGGCGTAATTCCTTTGTCAATTTGGGAGATATGAAGCATTCAGTAGCCCCACTGTCTATTAGGGCTTCTTTTCGGCTTTGTTCGATCCGATGTAAATAGTAGTCATCACTGATATTGACTTTCTTTGGGACTTGTACATGGGATCGATACCTAAAGCTTGAGCAATCGCCGTAATGCTCAAGCGTCCGAAAGATCCTTTTCTTTATCCTCATCATCTCCCATCAGGGCCTTAATGAAGGCTTCTCTTTCCTCTTCCAATAGTGCCTTTGCTGCCTTTGCGAGTTTGTCGGCCATATTTTCTTCAATTACTTCCACGACAGAGGATTCGGATGTGGTGGTAGCCATGTTTGTGGCATGTGCACGAGTTGTTTCGTGTTTCGGCTTTGTGGGGCAGTCGCAGGCCAAGTGTCCTCGAAGAGAGCAGTAGAAACACCTTCCTTCTTCTCGGTGTTTCTGCTTTTCGGCCTCAGTGACTGCTTTGCAAGCGGTGCCTGCGCTGGTGTCCATTGCGTTTGGGTCACATGGTGGGAGGCGAGCGCGCGGTGCGGTGGCATTATTGGTGGTGTTGCCGCGCGTGCCCCAATTTGAAAGGCGGGCCCAAGGGCGGTTGGTGTTCGAGTTGGTGTTTCTGTTGTGGGTGTTAGCATGGTCTGTTAGAACCGCTCGTCGGCGCATCCAGACGCGATGTTGTTTTTGTGCCGCGCTGATCCAATCGTTGAAGGAAGTTGGATCTTCGAAATTGATGCATGCTTCGACTAGTGGCTTAGGAAGACCACATGCGAACAGTCGCATAACGGTCGGGTCGTTCGTGAAAAGTCCTGTGCGTTTTGCGAGGACTTGGAAGGCTGAAATGTAGCCGTCTAGGTTGTTATCCTTCATTTTCAACTCTCGGAGTCGATCTTGCGTGCGTTCGCGTTCCACGTAGTCGACAAATGCGTGTTTGAATTTCTGTTGCATGGCCTGCCAGGCATTGAGACCAAAGGGGAGTTCTTCAGGGTCGTCAATGATTTCTTGTAGCCATTCATCCATAGTTTCGACCCAGCCTTCGACATCCGGTCCCTCAAGGAGTGACAGGAAGTACGCACATTTCTTGGTGGGGTCGCGCGCGATCTTGCTGTCATGATTTAAGGTCATGAACCTATGGAACGCTTTTAGGAAGATGTGGGTGCGGGCCCTGTTGCCATTGAAGGCTTTTGGGGGAATGCCTTCAAGTTTTCCGTTGTCGGAGGAGCGTACATCGTGACCATAATTGGCGTGTGTGTCATAGTCATCGGGATCAGGGCTCAGGGGTCGTCTTCCATGTCCTCCGAAGCCTTGGAATTGACTGGGTTGGGGAAAGGCTCGCGTCGTACCGGACGACGTGAGTTGCTGGGGAACGGGTGCTTCTGGTTCGTTGTCGGCGATGCGGACTTGAGTTGTCGTGGGGGGTTCTTGTTCCATCGCTTCTGCGGGTGCTGGGGTTGAAGCTCGAGAGGAGTGTGGTACTGGTGTTCCTGAGGCAACCAGTGCGTCCATGTCCAGTCCTGGAAGAGGATCAAATGTCAGTTCAAAAATTGGGCGTGCGACGCGTACGGCCGTGAAGTAGTCTTCACGCCATTCGACTTCGAACCACACTCCATAGAGTGTTGCAAGGGCTACCTTTGCTTGTTTGTAGGGTGCAAAGAACCCAGTCCATGGAGTGGAATCTGTCCCGAGTCGTAAGAATAGAGTGTTCTCTCTGAATTGCTCTGGAACTAGAGCAATGTCGGTATCCAGGGTTATCCTGAATGGAAGTCTGAGTTTTGCCAATCCTTGTTCAGAAGGCTTCCCTTGGCCCTTGTATCTCCAGTCTCTGGCCATTGAGGTCATCTTTCAAAAATTGTTGTATTCGGGGGTGGATGCGTGTGTACGCATTCGGGGTCGAGAGTTCGAGGGAAAGCTTGTTCTAATGTCACCGACTGGGGGCGGTGTTGCTGACAAATCGTTTCATGCGCGAGACGTGCGCACTGAGTCGAGCGAGATGATAGGTTCTTGCGAGATTCGGGGATCTCAGTGACAGCACAGCGAATGCTAGTGTGTACCGCGGAGGGGAAGTGCAAGGAATATGTCTTCGCATTTGAAGACCTGAAGAGTGGAAAGAGTTTCTAGTCGATTGCTTGATTCCCTGCAAGCCTACAGTCCCGAAGCTAGAATCCAGTGATATTCACAAGAGAACAAGCTTAGAGCTTGTTCTCTTCTACAGACAGGTTTATATAGACAATGTATCCTATATCAAATAGTAGACACAAGGTAACGGTGAGGCAATCGAGACTAGGACACGCTGGAAGGTGCTGGTACATGCGAGGCTGAGTGAGTCATGGAACGCGCAGGAATCGTGAGGTCTGTCCGGGTAGGCTTGTCCGGTTGCCGGTCCGGTCCGAAGAGCCGGTTCTTGTGACAATTGAGGGTATCGTCCTCATCTAGATGTTGTTTGCCAAGAAGGGTCTGAGGAAACATGAACACCTCCCAGTCTGACACCGGCACACCCGAGGTGGGTAAGTGTAACTTAGCTTGCCTGTATCCTGCATGAAACCTGGAAGTGGCAACCTTTGCAAAGGTCACCCTGTCTGCACAACACTGATCAGAAGAGAGCACATATGTTGATTCAAGCCTGGCAAGAACAAAAGATGTTGCATTGGGGTTCGATGGGATTCACCCCATTATGTTCTTGTATGCATTGGGGCAATCCAGCAGACCCAGGGATCAGCCTTGTTCAAATGGCCAGGTCAAGTCAACATGAGAAGTGGGCGCTGGTGTCACACATCCGCTTGGGACCACCATAGGAAGAGTAGTCAACAATGTTTGGGGAGTTGTGGTCCTGTGGGACCTTTATGATTGGATCAGTGCCACATCAGTAATTGTGCCTCTCAGTTTCCAGAGGTTTCTCAAGTTGAGAAACCACCAAAAACCACCAAAAACCAGCTAAAACCTGGAGAGTTAGACACTTGGAAACCCAGGTCCATTTCCTTGGAAACCTGGCCAGACAATCTGGGATGGAAACCTAGGAAACCTACTGGAACCTATGTAACTTCAGATCTAGGTCCTATAATATACAATTTCTAATGGTGCTGCAAGATAGGAATTAGACATGAAGGCATAGAATCTATGTGGAAAGGCAAGTAATCAAATGTGAGCCCTAATAAAACACTATTCTAAGGGCTTTGTGGAATGTACAAGTCTTCACAACAGGCAGATAGCATTGACTGATCTACAGCATCATCATCATTGCCATGCTCCAGGATGGCCTTCCAGCACCTCTTGCTCACATGATCTACATGGCTGAGAAGGACTTGTAATGGTTGCCAGTAATGCTTGTGTGTGAATAATGGTAGATCTGAGTTGAGTAGTATAGGTTTCTGAGTTTCTGGGTTTCAAGTTCCCAGAAACCTGGAAACCAATGGAAACCAGTGGAAACCTGGAATCTAATTTGCCAGTTTACTGATGCACGTGCAATGAGTGGTAGAAGTAGCCATTGCGAGCCGTCCATTCGCATAGGAGGGGTGACGAGATCAGAACAAGGGCATTGCTCTCTGCGCCGTGTTCAAAGATGCGGCAACATGTTGGGAGTCGAGCATCGATTGCGATCAAAATGTGGGAGCGTTTTATCGCGCATTGTAGGCACTCGACAAGAACCTATCAGGGGTTCCCAAACCAAGTTGACGTCGCCACATTGAGCGACACATGGCCGACGGTTGTTGACGATATCGTGTGATTGTGGTGACATTTAGTCGGTAGTTCGTCGATCGGAGTCGGGGCTGATTGATCGTTGGGGGGCGGAGAATGATGAGGTCTTAACAAGCGACGTGAGCACAGATCTACACGTGTATTCCGTACAACGGGAGTTGTGTCTGTGGTGGGTTCCAGGTATCGTACGAGGTTAGAAAGATAGGAGAACTGAATAATGGTACCGTGACTGACGTCCTTTGGAGACAATCATAGGAAAGGAAGATGATACCAGATGGATGGAAAGCCTAACAAACTCATCGATCCTGGCCCACCGGTCCCCAAGGGTAGACATCCACAGGGCGACCAGAGAGTTGTCGCGCAGCGATGAATCGCTTGATGGAATTCGGAGCAGATTCCAATGACCGGAAATGGCGCAAGAAAATGTTCTGTAGCGTGGGTAACGCTTCTGTTGCTCTTTCTTCCGCGAGCCCTTCCAGCACGCGGCAGACATGTCGCCCAACGGGTTCGGTTAGGTACAGATCCTTCACAGTAATGAACAGGTCCAGGAATTCCAGGCATTGAGTGGCTTCATGATCCCAGTATACTCGCTGATTTGAAAGATCAGGATCCCGGATATGGAGCTGTATTAAAGTCGACGGGAGGAGCAAGGACGGGCTGCAGAGCTGGGCGAGCGACGAAAACTGTTGACCCGGGGACTCGCTGCACATGATTGTCAAGGAGAGCTCCGGAGACTCGTTCGTTTCTCTGAGAACTGCAAATTGGATTGTAGTAAAGTGAACGGACACAGCTGCTCGGTCGCATGTCCTGAACGATTCTGTGTGATTGATCAACTGGTGAAGTTGTGGGACGACAAAGTTGGGTTCCATGAAGAATTCCATCACGAGTCTGTTGAGAAGGGGAACCTCGATTTGGGCCAGTAACTCCTCCGAGTACTTGTGAAAGCCTTTGAACCCAAGTTCGGTGAGAGCGGGGAGGACCGAACGTGTGGGTGAAGGTCGACCTCCCGGATCGGGGCGATGGTGAAAGAAGTGATCGAATCCAAGGCGAAGGGATTCGAGGCTGTCCATGACCGACAAGACGGGGATCAAAGTCTGCGACGAAATGTAACCGGAATAGGGAATGTTCTGAACGCAAAGAGTGACTAGGCGATTGGCAGATAAAAGCAGCTTCGGGATTCCCGGAAACGAACACTTTCGCAACTCGACGTGTCGCAGAAGTGGGGCTGATCCGCCTAAGAACAAATCCGAAAGGGACATCCTTTTACTATATCCAGCACAGATGCGCAGATGTGTCAGCTGCGGGAATGGTTTCTGCATCGCCGCTGCCAATATTTCCATTTGTGAACCGGGAACGTCGGACAAGTCGATTTCACATATGCGATGGCAGTACTCCGACTGGAGCGATGCAGCTGTGTTTGACCAGAAGGGGTCGAGGGACGGATTCGGATTCGGATATGGTGGATCATATATGGCGAGACTTATCACCACCGGCAAGGCTGACGAGACGTATGGCATCTCAGAGATCGGCCTTTTTCCTTTGTAAACAAGTCTCAGGTTCAGCCGACGTGGCGATGCAAACACGACATCTCGCCATCTTTGACACACATGGGTCAGCGTTTGCCATCCGTTTGCCGTCATGCTCCGGTCCTTCACAAAGAAATAGAATATGTCCAGCAGGACATCATCGGGGAGTGTGTTGATCGTCACCGAATCTAAATCGATCGGTCAGTGGTCATCATGGACACTGTGCTGAAGACATACCCGGGCAACATGCACGATCTTGCTCTTTCCACGTGGCTTCAAGATCGGAGGAACCACCGATCGTAGTCGACGAGGGGGAGCCACAAGGCATTAATGACCAGACGAAGCTAATGAACACTGAGGGGACGTCAAAACGGGGAGTTCGAAGACGGCTGTGTGAGTTTTGGTTACCTGGAAGGATGAAACGATGAAGCTCGCTCGACGTACAGGCGAAAGTTGATGTAGTGTCTCAGGCTGGTGGGTAAGGTGGTCGTCGTGGAATCACCCGCTAGCAGTGGGGTCACCGCCACGTTGCGAGACGCTGGATTCGAATAGGGTGAGAATGGGTTGAGTAGAGGGACTGACGCCCTTGTGGGTGAATAGAATGAGAATGAAAATGAGACTATGAGACAAGATATCTGGTGCTCCTGGAGAGCCTGAGAGCTCTCGCAAGTGGCCTATATATGAGATGGCGCAGCGTGCGGCTGCAACGTCCGATTCATGAAACGCGAGAACAGTCTAGACCGAGCAGAGAGAGCAAGAACGCGGTATCGTACGCGAATCGTAACTGCTTCCCAGAGTTGCGGTCTTTCAAAGAGAGGTGATCGATCAATCGATCACTGCAAGGGCCACCGCCGGTCGCTCACGCCCTCCACGAGGGATCATAGTATCATCGCCCGGCACATTTCGATTTCGGGATAAACGCATCTGCGGCACTATATGTAGCGATGGGTCTCAGTCTTTGGGTAATAAAACTGTAGTAGTAATGAACGGGCCGACATGGCAGTGTAGCAGCGATAAATCTACAGCTGTGAAGCCTGTGATTAGAGTGATAAGTGAGAGTGTTACTGGTATGACAACAGAAACAGTTCATAAGTGGGCGGATCATTGTATATGTATATGTCGGATGAATGAAGCCCAGCGTACAACGTGGTACGCTGCAGGAGTCAGCGATCTACGACATAAGAAAGGGAGTACGAGCCCCACCAATCGGCCGAGCAGATAAACGAATGGCATAGTGATGGAAAGCATACTGCTAACCCAAAAATTGAATCGACAGAATAGAGTCGTCCATTCACCCGGCGTGAACACAAGTAGGACTGCAAATACGGATACCGAATAGACACGCCAGAGGACTCGCTCAGCGCTTGAGGGAAAAGTGAACTAGTGAACGACCAACCGATACAGTGAATGCCGCCGAAGGCCATCGCAACGACGGTTTCGACGAACGCCGCCCTGCCGGTGGCCCACATCCCAGGATAAAACGTGTCGACCCACTTCGAGTGAGTCCTCACGTTCTTCATATTCACCGGAAATAAAAGCAGGCTTGAAAATTGGGCCGCATGAGGACGCGGACTAACCACGGCGCGTCCAGATGGTCTATTTGCCCAGAAAATCCCCGGTCCACGGACGATCGCAGCCGGCAGCTCAAGAAGGTGCTTCTCGAAGTGCGCCCCAAAATCCGACCGAGCCTGTGGATTCGGCATCGCCGTCGCCCACGGGCCGCCCTCGGTGCTTCGCTTCCTGTATACGCGCACTCCACGTCGCACGTTCAGCGGCTTGTCCCACCACAGGAGGCACATCACGAAGTTGAGACTCGCAAAGGCAACCGTGACGAGCTCCAATTCGGTGATCGGTGGACCTTGGGCTCCTCGCGCGATGCACTGCGTCACGAACCATCCCGTCTGCAGGACGACGAGGGATTTGGGAGATGAAGTCCCCCTTGCTCTTGTCCTCGATCTCCTCTTTCGCGATCCGGGGAAAATCGCCGTTGCCTGTCAAAGAATAGGACTCTAGGTGTTCAAGCAACAGTGTTTGGATGGGCCGGTTTCCTTCGTACTCCATTAATCCTCCCATAATCGCGAATTGATCGTCCATCCCTCTCCTGTGCCTAATAGTCAGCACCGACAATTGGCCAAGAGTCACCTTTGCCAGCTCAACAGCAGCAGATCGTTGTTTCAACGCCCATGCAATCGTCATTTCTGGCACAAAAAGGGCAACAAGCATGAGTCCCACGCGTCGCACAGTGACCCTTGGCCATTTAGACTTGGGATATTAGGGTGCACAGAAACCCAAGTACACATCAATATCGTGACGGCACAATTCCGTACAATGTCCCAGAGCGACCTGCGTCCATCTGGACCATCACAAGAGTGGGTTCAGGGTTGCAACTGGCCGAAGGAGAGGTGAGGTGAAGATTGGACAATAGGGGATGCGCGGGTTGTTGCGAGAATGGAAAGAACGACAATCATGGTACGAGAGTGAGGACAAGGACAGGGTCAATAGTAGCCTCCAGCCTGGCGCTGGGCATGCCGGCATTGAAATGGGCGCCTGGCAGTCATTCCAACGCGAACACAGGTACTTTCCCTTGACCCGTCCTTGCTCTATATTCTCCCCAGTGGCGTCCCGTTTCTGCCTCGAAGCCGGTCGATGTCTTGGAGAGATTGATAGACAGCGGTCCATTGTGGTATGCAATGCGGGCAAACCCGACAAGCTCAAGTGTTGATTTTGTTGTGAACAGCGCCTTGCTCAATCCGTCCACGCCTATCACATTTCTAAAAGTGGTTATCATTGAATCTTCACGCACTGGGGACGCAACCATTAGCGATGTGCTACCGTTTCCTCTTCTCTCAACCGCCAACGGCTCCCCATCACTCACCAGAGTATAGTTGCTTGTTTGCTGTACAGCCGCAGCGCCTTATGGCGTCCATGCGCGAGAAAAGTAAACGACGCCGAGTGGCGACCAGACGAGACCGATCCCACAGAAGAACCCAAATGTTGTGCCCACCGTGCCAGCCCACTCTAGACGAGAAAACTCAGATGTTGATGCAGGGAGAGATCAAAGCAATATAGTTTCTCACCGTGCTGTTCCGAAAGAGGGGCACTGAGTCCGTAGAGTTCGAGGAGGTTCACAACATGGTGCGCTGCTCGCATACCCCTCCGAAGTCGCCGAGCCTGCGGGTTCAGCCCATCAACAACTCAACCTAGGAAATGACCTTTACTGACCCTCCTCCAGGCATAGTGCACGCATGCCATAAAGCAGACGTAGATTACCAGCCAAATATCGAGAGGGACGCGCGGAATGAAATAGGCGAGTATGAATACGGGAAGGCAGCTCAATGAGGTGATAGTGAGTGTCCCTTGGAGGGCGAAGAGTACACCAACGACTGTGCATTGGTTCCGTTTGAGTCAGTGTCAAGGGTGCAAGGGTGCCCCAGTGAAATGTGCTCACGTCCTCCTCCGAAACGCTTCAAGCAATAACCGATTGCGTGCGCCAGGTCAACCCGGAAGAACCAATCCCATCTCTCGGTACATTCAGACTCGTACAGGCCTATCCAGTATAAGCTTGCAGCTGGGATCAGTTCTCCGCCGCGTGGATTCAGAGAGGGCAGACAGCTCACAAAACTGCTAGAAATGCCCCCAATATCCAATCCAACGTCGTCGGCGCGGCGGATTGGCCCATATAGGTGAGGATGGCCTTGGTGAGGCCAAACAGGAACACCACGCTCATGTTCAACAGTCTGTATCCTGTAAGCTTGACCCCGAGTGGCGGGCGGGGATCGTCAAAGGTTGTCGAATGGCCATCTTCAGGAGCTGGTCCGCTGTGTGGGAGTGAGGAAGTGAGAGTCGTTGAGAGGGTACTAGTATTCACAGTAGCACACTCACTCGGCGTTCAACATTGGTGACAATGCCTCACGGGAGTGCGAGTTAGCCGGCATCACTAGATCCTCTCCGCCGGACACGCGGTTGTAGTGGATGTGGCTGAGGACGTCGAATGGAAATAATCACAGTATAAAGCCTATGCGTTAACGATTGAAACTACAACACGAGGGCAGAAGCGGAATGCTCCAGGTGCGTTATGTGTAACTCAGTCAGTAGACGTTCTGCCTCGATCGTAGGGCATCTCGCTTCGTTCGAGGACAATGTAGATTAGACCACCCATTCACAGCGCACGCGCCGTACGCGCACACCTTGGTTCTCGCTCGCACATCGATAGCTGGCCCGGCGTGAGACTTTGAGAGCGCAAGTCCATCTGCGATCCCCGTTCGAGCTCGCAGACCCTGCAAGTTAGGGTCCGGAAGCGCGGCCAGACGTGGAACTTTTGAAAGAGCTGGTTCCTTCTGAGCAAACTTTGGATGCAAACCTGCGCGCCGGTTCGGGAATCGTGGTTCGCTCTGACGTACTGTCCATCGGCAATCTTCACGCTCTGCACTACACGTACATGAGGTCGTGGCATCTCATATGGCTGTGGATGAGATCACTGCGTTTATGTGCTAAACCGCTGTTGGAGTCATGGCGATCACGCCCATGAACCGTCCGAAGAGCAAAGGTAGGCACCCACAACGAAAGCCTTCGCGTCGCGGACGGTTCTAGCAGGGAGACGGTGAAAAGGAACAAAATCGTTTCATCCCGATCTCTACAACAGTAAAAAGGACCCTCTCATTTTATATCTCGTAAACGATACATCGACACAGACTGGCGACACATGCGGGAGTAGTGGAAACAAACAGATACGAGTGGACGAGGAAGTGAAAGAGATTGAGAAGCGCCATTTTCAGGCCAACCAAATCCAGGTGACATCAAGTAGTGCAAACGACGACGCAAGACCAACAATCGTTTACTTGAACTATCAGAAGACGTTAGCTCAAGTGGAGGATATCAAAGACAGGGCGACGTACGTTCTTCCCATCTACCCACTTCTTGTCTCCGATTTCGAGGTCCCATGCAAGCGCAGCTTCGAAGAAGGCCTTCTGCTCCGCATTGGTAAGGTCAATGCGCTCGTACGTGTAACTTTCCCAATCAGGCGCGACATCGACGACGGGTTTGATGTCCAGCCCACGTGCAATAAGCGCGCCGCTGATGATCGAGTTGTTCCGCGTGCCGAGCACGCCAATCGAGCCGAACAGATACTTGCGCGAAGCCTCGAGGCGGTTGAAAAAAGCCACCGATCTGATTCGAAGACATGTACGTCTGCGTGAGCTCCTCGTTGTACTTGAAGTCCACACGCCAGAGCGAGAAGCCCTCCTTGTCGAAGCTGCGTAGCATGATGCCATCAGCAACGCAGGATCGAAAACAGCGTACGAGACGAACTTCTGGTAGAACCACTCGAGCGCCCCACCGCTTCCGCGCGTCTCTTTGTTGGAGTACGCGCGTTTCCAATCCTCAAGGTTGAACGTCGATTTGGGTAGGAGGTCAAGGGGGTTCTTCTCCTTCGGCGCCTCCTGGGTCGGCTTGTCGTCGTCGTCATCGTCGTCGACAGCTTCCTCCTTCGGTTTTTTCTCGGCTTTTGGTGCAGGGGGAGCAGGCGCCTTCTCCTTCTTCTCCTTCGGGGGTGGCGTATACTGCAACGCCTTCTCGGCGAACGCAGTGGATCCGAATATAGAGGCAAGATTCGGTTGGTTCACTATGGTCTCAAAGTGGCGGAGGACGTTCGGAAGTTTCGCACGGAGCGCTGCGTCGACGGTGGTGGAGAAGGCGGATTGGAGCTCGGAGGCAAGCGTAATGTCTGCAAGAGTGATGCGTTCCGTCGCGAGGTAAGTACGGGTAACAAGGTGTTTCTCGACGGTGATAAGAGCGGAGGCCAGGCGGTCCTGAAACACGGTGTGGATCTGGAAGAGTGTCTGAGTAGAACAGAAGAAGAAAGAGGTGATGACGCACGGGCTTGTTGTAGGGGGTGATGGTACCCTTGACAAGATGAAGGATGAGGGTATTATAACGAGAAATATCAGCGTCCACAAACGAAACCCATTGGTCGACTAAAGCGGCCTCCGTAGCTCCGCGACCAATGAGGGTAGAGCTGGGGGCTAGGGACGCGACTTGATATCAAAATGGTCAGCAGAGTCCGTTGAAAAACACAAATCCAATGATCCCGGCGTCGTTAACTGTAGCATGTACAAAGTGACAGCACTTGGGAGAACAGTCCGATGGACACGCCCCCGAACGTGTCGTCGAAGACAACGATCTTCGCGGCCATTGCATCTGGTGTTGTGATGAGACAATATGACTCACTGTAGCGGCCGATGGCGCTGGCTTCAAAGAGGGAGAATCCATCTTTACTGGCGAGGGTTGGGGTCTTGACAATCCCCGCGGTGCCTTCCTTGACCTCGACAGAAAGTCCAGCAAAGGCCGCGATGGCACTGATCTGTCGAGGTGAGGGTGTTGTCTTGGTTCGTGGAGCCCCATACTATAAGCGATACGGAAGAACGTACGCGCTTTTTCTCAACCTCTGAGGTTGTATATAAGGTTCCAGCAGACATATCTACGTTGTATTTTTTTTCTTGGTGTGAAAGAAGAGGAGTGGAGGAAGCGAGGAGAGGAGACGCGCGCGACTTGATGAGATTTTGATCAAAAAATTCAAACAATCGATATCTTCATTATGTAATATCCAGACAATCCGTCGCACCTGCTCACCCGCGTGACATCGACGAATGCAAACGGCGGATTGCACCCGTTCCTCCCCCTAGTCGGCATACCAAGTTCTCCTGGTGCGAGTGTAGCCCAAATGGCACCTTAGGCCCTCATGGATAACCTTGGTGCTACGGTGCCAAGGGCCCGAATTCACCAACCTCGTCCCAAATTCTTTAGCTGAGCTTCCAATGGAGTGCTACAGCGGGCCCACCCATCATCTATCGGGGCAAACATCTGCGCTAGGCGACATTCACCCTTCTCCCTGCACAGCCATTTTCTTGAAGAACGCAGAATTGATCGTGTTGATAGCTACCTCATCTAGATCTGACGTCCTACGTCAATGTCCAGCATTCAGGCTCAGTGCGTGTCAAGTCACCGCATGATTTGTCGCATCTGCAGTAGCAGCTTCCTTGGAATGAATCGCTCGCGCGTACCTGACGTTGCCACAGACGTCACAGCAAGTCTCAATTCACTCCCACAAAAAACGGTCAACCCGGCTGAGATTCCAGTACCCCTTGTCAGAGTACCAGGACTGTCGAAAGACAGCACAGCCTGAGACAACATCACAACGACTGCTCGGTAAGCTAGGGCTCCTTTGCATGCATTCACACTTACATGTTCTCAGGTCATCGTCATCTCTGTCACTCATGTCTCAGATCTCCTTCCTCTCGGAGCTTAGCATTTCAGATATGAGACATCTCGTTATTGGGCGGGAACCACTTGGACTGTTCACAAAACACATCGCATTTTCTTGACGCACAATGCGTAGAACTAGAGGATGACGGTTTGGTAATCGTCAAAGGGTGAGTCCCATACAGGATCTGCAATAAAAGTGCCAGAATAAGAATAAATCGACGAGGAAAAAGAGTTGATCGAATCAGAAAAAGTGGAACTAGTTGTCGACATAATGTCTTAAGACAGGGATAACTGATTGTGATAGTCTCATCTCTGGAAAGGCCAGGCATTTGGGGAATATGACTCACGTTGGTGATGATACGAACCTTCAAGGACTATGTGAAGTGAACAACCCAAGGTGAAAAAAAAGTGTACTTTAGGGCGGGCAGGTTGAAATCCGGCATGGCGGGCCGCGCGCAATACACGTCTGCCGCCAGGGACTCCTTGAACCGCGGAACCGCTACCACCACCAGGTGCGGATTTTCCCACGATAAAACTGGGGCAAGGATGGGCAACAATGAAGACGACAGTGGGCTCTGCAAAGTCAGAACCACCCGTCTGAGCCACAGCCAACAACGGCCCCCGACAAAGACAATAACACTACATCCCTACATTAAACTGCCTACCCCAGTAAAGCATTACCACTAAACAGTGATGCGAATATAACATGATGCCTGCACTACCATGCCTTCAACCCCCATCGGGTCAGTCAACACGCCCACCCTCTACAATGGACTCCCATGTCCCACCCTCCCACTGAGAACAGAATGCTACACTCACGGCCAACCTGCCAACCACTCCCTCCTACCCCATCCTCCATGCCACCATGAGGCCTTTTCACTTCCAATCCCCGCCCTCAGTTCCCTTTCATCCAATGAAACTCAGCTCCCTTTGTTACCCCTTCACACAGAATTCGCCTCCACAACTTCCCCCCCTCTCCACCCCCCAGCGCGAGGTGGTTATGTATCATCAACACGAGACTTACTGACGACAAAATTACCGCAACCAAAATTATAAGAGATAAAGGGTCCTGCTGATTAGTTAAGGATACCTGGGAACACCTCCTCAAGAAAACCATGGAACTCCCAACAAACTGGCTCTCATTCCGTGAGGTTTTAGTGGGTAGGAGGTCACCTTAGCCCCGCCCCCCAGGCTAGGTGCCCTGAGTCCCACACTGTCCCCTAATGGGGTCGTGCATAAGTGCATTTTACCCTCACACCCGGTCCGCGCACCGGCTACAGCGCGTTAGATAGGGCTGAACCTTTTCTCCTGCTATCTAACACTTATTCTGAGTAGTTACCGTACTTGACTACCAGAATAAATGCTTTCCAAAAAAAAAAAAAAAAAAAAAGACTCCTTGAACCGCTACCACCACTGGTGTGGATTTTCCCATGGTAAAACCGGGGCAAGGATGGGCAACAATGAAGATGACAGTGGGCTCTGCAAGGTCAGAACCACCTGTCTGAGCCACGGCCAACAACGGCCCCCGACAAAGACAATAACACTATATCCCTACATTAAACTGCCTACCCCAGTAAAGCATTACCACTAAACAGTGATACGAATATAACATGACGGCCTGCACTACCATGCCTTCAACCCCCATCAGGTCAGTCAACATGCCCACCCTCTACAATGGACTCCCATGTCCCACCCTCCCACTGAGAACAGAATGCTACACTCATGGCCAACCTGCCAACCACTCCCTCCTACCCCATCCTCCATGCCACCACACCACACCCATGCCACCACGAGGCCTTTTCACTTCCAATCCCCACCCTCAGTTCCCTTTCATCCAATGAAACTCAGCTCCCTTTGTTACCCCTTCACACAGAACTCGCCTCCACAACTTCCCCCCCTCTCCACCCCCCAGTGTGAGGTGGTTATGTATCATCAACACGAGACTTACCGACAACAAAATTACCACAACCAAAATTAAAGGGTCCTGCTGATTAGTTAAGGATACCTGGGAACACCTCCTCAAGAAAACCATGGAACTCCCAATGAACTGGCTCTCATTCTGTGAGGTTTTAGTGGGTAAGAGGTCACCTTAGCCCCGCCCCCCAGGCTAGGTGCCCTGAGTCCCACACTGTCCCCTAACGGGGTTGTGCATAAGCGCATTTTACCCTCACACCCGGTCCGCACACCGGCTACAGCGCGTTAGATAGGGCTGAACCTTTTTCTCCTGCTATCTAACACTTATTCTGAGTAGTTACCGTACTTAACTACCAGAATAAAACACTTTCCAAAAAAAAAAAAAAAAAAAAAAAAAAAAGAAACCCATCTACCATCCTGTGCCCTTGTTCGGACACCATCAATTTCTCACATATCTCTTACTCAACAACTATGATACTTTGCATACTTGTATACAATACCTTCTATCTACACACCCAATAATTTCGTGTGGTTTAGTGAAATCAAAAAATGGCTGTTTGTCATGCTTGCCGGCCGATGCCGTGTCGGAGTTCTTAGTCTGAGGGTCACGAGTCGCACGCCATCAATGGTCAATTAGGCCTACAGTATGTATATACATTGGTGATTTAATTACTATTGGATTATGCGAGATCAGTTTATTGAGTGAGTCTTGAGTGGGTGAGCGTGCAGCGTCCAAATGAGAATGTCTAGATAAGCGAAGCTCAGTCTCCCGGTGCCGGTGAAAGCCGAGAGCAACCTGGCGGGATTTGAAACTTTTGGGGTGACAGAGCGTGACTGTCCGAAGAAGGGCGCAGGGATAGGACACTTCCTTGCTACACCCAATCACATATCAAAAATGGCCCCTCCTCTTCCCCCAGGAGGTCAGAGTTACCCCAGGACCCACACCTCTCATACTCACTGCTAACCTCAAGCCTAGAGGCACGTCCCGCTCCCAAACCGCAGCCTATAGGATCGTTTCCATTCCTCTTCCTCATCACCACCGCAACCGTTTGTGGGCTTTTTATCATATGGAGACGGTCCGATACGCTCAGAACTGTTGTCGCGCATCAGTGCGTGCAACGTATCCCTCTGTCACGTCTCCCTTAGTCTCCCTCCTTCCAGACTTAAGACATGGACACGTCAAGAGGGTGCCGTGCGCCTCTCCGAAGATGACGGGCCGCCAGCGCATTCGTTTTTGGAAGATGATGAGAATCAGGAAGAAATGGTTGGGGAAGATAACGAAGTCGACGGTCGAAACGGAAGGGGAAGCACACCGCGCGTGCCCCCCGCAGAGCCTCAGCCTCAGATAACACGGATAGCCGGTCTCGATGATGCGCCTCCAGTTCCACCACCAAAGAATCGAACCTAAGAAACGAGGTGTATCAATCTAACCTATTGATGCCTGAGGCTGGATCCAGCGCGTTTATTCGACTCTTTCTTACATTGTATTCTTTTGAACTAGTGAACAGCGACTTCTTTTTTACATCGCGCTACAAAATGCATCGCTACCTTGTCGCTCTTCTCAATCGCCGCGTAACACACCAAAAAGGAACACGAGACTGTTTGTTCAACGCCGTCATTTTCAGTATCGGTTCTGTGCTTCTCGTCCGGTCCAGAAATTGACGTTATTCAATTGATGGTAATTTTAGTAGGAGATGTTTCCGGAGCAGATTTTGGGAAAGTGATACGCAGGACCCCATTTGCCAGATTCGCTTGAATATCCTCGTTCTGAAGGAGACAGTGGGCTGGTACCCTCGATATGGAGAATCGATAAAGGGACCGACCTTCACGCCGTGCGGTAGCGTCAGTGTCCTTGAAAATTTGCCGTACCAGCGCTCGCGGAGTGCATACCCTTCCTCATCAATCTCAGAGGATTCCCTCCTCTCCCCAGAAACGGTGAGGATGTCGTTGTGGATGTCGATCGACACATCCCCCCTTTGCAAGCCGGGCAGTTCGAATGTCGCCGTCACGGTGTTGGCTCTGTCGTCATGATGTATATCCAACCTGCGTAAACAACGATAAGCTTGCTTAGGCAGGAAATCGTCTCCGCGGAGACTATTACCTTGGGCGGAAAACGTCAACCTGCTGTCCCAGGCGATACCGTCGGTTGCTGAAGATATCGTCAACGATGCGGTCAAGGGGAAAGGCGTATTCGTTGAGGTAGTGAGTGAGTGACATTTCGATACAGGGGTTGCGCGGGTGTCCTCATTTCATTGCGTCAACGTCAAGTGCTTTTATAATCTCAGGAGGATGCGGAGATACATTCGCGATGATCACATGTTCCTCTGCTCCAGTGTGCCGTCAGCCTCCGAATGATCAATGTG
This sequence comes from Russula earlei, assembly GCA_025769875.1. Taxonomy (NCBI): domain Eukaryota; kingdom Fungi; phylum Basidiomycota; class Agaricomycetes; order Russulales; family Russulaceae; genus Russula; species Russula earlei. Next base: position 3,030 of record JAGFNK010000740.1, on the reverse strand, counting down.
GATCTCGACAAGGACTCTAGATGGCTCTCGACAAGGACTCCAGATGGCTCTCGACAAGGACTCTAGATGGCTCTCGACAATGACTCTAGATGGCAAACGGCGCCGGGTCAAGGCCAAAAAGGCCAAATGGCCACTGAGCGTAAGTTCTGCCTTGCCAGAAACGGAAGGTCGATTATTTCTATTTCTACCTGCCGTTGCATCCGTGCATGCAATATCATCATCGCTTGGATGAACTAGTCTCTCTGTTCTGTCACGTTTTTGAGGTGCCGCGTTCAAAGACAACATGTGCATTGGGACATGTGCAGTGAGAGAGGCCAACTTGGGTCGACAAGCGCCCACCGTGTCGAGTCTGCTTCAGAACCGTCGTACCTCTCCCCACTATGACACCATGTGACCTTCGGGAAACTGGCCCGGCCCGGTTCATGAATTTCATAGACCGGTCTGTTGTGGTTGCCCCATGGTCACTGGACCAGTTCAGACCAGTTTATAACTGGTCCAGACCATGCATTTATAATTATAACATTATGTTATTGTGGTGCAGTGTGCTACATACTACAGATATGAACACATAGTTTATTATCTATGTGCTCTGCAGTATGTGACTATTCCGTTGCTCCTGTATGGGTATGGGATCCATGTGCGAGGACGATCAAGTGTGTGACAGTCCTTGTCTGAGTCTGAGCCTTGCGGCATGTTGAAGGTGTTGAATGCGGGTGTGGTGTGTCGAAGTAGGGAGGGGATGAGGTGTGCTCGCGGCATGTCGAATGCATTGTCACGCCTTGTGGTGTAGCCAAGCATCAGCTGTGTTGCTGCTGCTGCTGCTGTCTATGCAGAGGCGATGGCAGCAAGAGCAAGGGCGGTGGTGAGAGAGGGTGGCAGCGCCGGAGGGTGAGGGTCGTGGGAAACAGAGGCGACGGAGAAGAAGGTAAGGGCAGTGGCGAGATGGTGGGGTTGTCTCCACAACAGGTGGTGGTGGGACGTGTTGATGATAGTGCGTGAGTGAGTGACGAGACAAGAGGTGGTGGACGGTGATGGTTTGCCTTGTGAACGCTTGCCGTAGTCATTGAGCTAGAGAGTGTGTGATCAGTGTCCAAAACCAAGATGTGAATGGGTCTCTGGTAATCATATTGTGGCTGTGGCGACAAGGTCTTTGCCACTGCAGGAGGTGGCAGCACACGTGGATGAGGGTGTACGTGTGGGCAGGGATGCGATGGAAGGGGAGGTGTGGTGTGGTGCGGTGCTTGCATCAGCGGCTTCTCCTGTGACGACGGTGTGGTGGCAGGGTCTGACATTCTTTCTGCAGGGTGGCATTGTGACATCTGCTCTTCTGAGGCAGCGGTGTGCTCTTCGTTTTCTGGTTAATTGTGTGTTCTTTCTCGGTGGTGCAAGGCGGCGTAACAGCTAGCAACGGAAGTGAGGGGGCGGTGTGGTCAGGAAGCAGAGCGGTGGCTGGGACTAAACCCAGAATGGCAGTGGACGAGGCTGAGGGCATGGTGGCAATGACCGATTGAGCTGGGCTTGAGGTGGCGGGCGGTGCTAAGATGTTGGTGGGCGAGGCTGAGGCTACAGGTGTGGCAGTGCACGAGACAAGGACTGGGGCGGCGATGGGAGACATAGAGGTGGTTGGCAATGCTGAGGCTGAGACTGGGAGCGTGGAGGCTCTGGCTGATGTGGGCAGAGAGGAGACAAGTGAGGGCATGGTGGCGGACAAGACTGGGGTGGTGATGGGAGACGATGCTCAGCCGGATTACATACCTTACAGCATCCTTCACGGGTTGCAAGAAAATGAGATATTCAATTGAGTAGGAGGGAGGGGCTCTAATTCAGATATTGAGCTGTGAAGAGTAGAGTTGGGGCGGGTGTTGATACAGTTGACGATGATGATGCTGGAGTATGCAAGTAGGTGCTCAAGGGTGTCCATATAATTGAGGGTTGGATAGAGGTATAGGGGCCCAAGTGCACGAGCCACAGGGCATACAGTGGGTAAGCACAACTGACATACTGAGTGGTGGTGTAAAGATAAAAATAAAAAGTAGCCACGGAAACGAAAATGAAATACTGCACATGCAAATCCATTCCAGCTGAGCCAGGAATGTGGTTTGCTTTGGGTAATGAGGTGGAGGCCTGTCCAGGGAGGTGGTCATGTGTTGGCCATGGAGAGAGGTTTAGTGAGAGGGGAGCAGAGGATGAGAAGCGTGTGTGAACTGAACGAAACAAACGCACCGCGGATACCGCTGACACAGCTACAGTTCGGTTGCCATCGGTCCGGTCTGGTTCGAGCCGCGGTCCATTTTTGGTCCATGGACCGGACTTTTAAACACTATTTGGGATGAAATTTTGTGTACGTACCGAAATACGGCCCACATTTGTCACATGACCACATCTTTGTAAGCTACTATATAATATATGATATATGGAAATGTCATAGGTGGGGTAGAGGTGTCAGAGCTCCACCTCGCACTAGTTCTGTCTCAACAATCCACATTCAGCATTCCATGCCAGTATCGTGTGCGGCCGATAACTACCTGATCACGGGTAGTACGTACCACCGAGGTGATTACGGGCGGACGAAACGACGGATCCTCCAAACCAAATACAATATTGAAGCACTCATGTGGTTGACATGAACATGTGAGGACTCAGGCTGGCTCGCCCAGCGGACATGTACAGCAGCGTACCGACATACAGTGCGATGGCCCAGCCATAACGAGTCCAGTTCTCACTGTGCTTATTATAATCTCTGAATCCTCGGCCCCTTCGGCAAATGACCAAGGCCATAGTGGTGCGATTTCAGTCATTTCTCTTGGATTCTCCAAGGCGTGGAGCTGATACCAACGGAAAGCATATACTGGATTGTCAATGTTCTTCGGGTTTAGTTGCCACACTTAATCTACTATTTTCATTCAACTTTGTTGGAAGAGGCGAGCATTTTGCCATGGGACACCTTTGCTTGCTCGCTTGACGCCGACCTATTCGAACCTCGGTGTACCCTTCGTCCGTCAACGCGCAGTCACCATCACCTCATTCGAT
>JAGFNK010000739.1:0-23298 GCA_025769875.1 Russula earlei | reverse complement strand
ATGACGACATCTGCAGACGTCCTTTCAGGAAGAAGTGGCGGGAGACCCTCAAACGTAACGGCTTCCTCAGCCTCACGATCAAAATTGGGCACCTTAGGAATATCTTGGAAAGATTTCGGCTTGGATACCACATGTGCGGCGACCAGCTGGGGAATTCCATCGATAAAGACCTGAGCCGGTGTGGCGCCAAGGGCTAGGGGGTGGCTATCCCAGATAATTAAATCTTCCAGTTACGCGCCTAAACTTAGGCGCGGCACATGTAGGGAAAGGCTCGCCGACTCACCAGCATCCCAACCTAAGATGGAATGAGTCATGAGTGAGTTTCATTTCGGGACGGCACATCGCATACGAACCCTCCTTGAGGTACCCAACGCGGTGTTCCAATCCGAGGACATGAGCAGGAAGGGTTGTCACAGCGGCGAGTGCCAAATTAGCCGGGAGGCCGTAGTAGTGCACCTGCTGAGCCTCATACAGGAGGTATCTGGAATTGAGCACCGGATGATCGGACTGCAATATTCATTTCATGATTCAGGTTGGCCGACATTGGAGGGCCGTTACCCACCTTGACAACGACATGAGCCCATTCTCAGACAAGATTCGCGCCGCGAATTCGGAACCCCGATACGCTTCTCGCTTGTACCTTTTGCAGGACGACATGGAAACCTTTTGTGAAGGCAACCGGCTGAGTGATTAAAACTGCGACGTACCGGGCAGTGGTAGCGAAGATGGCAACTGCAGGAGGATGTCCTGTGCTACGTGATCTAACTTGTTCCACACCCATCCAGGTGATGGAGTCCGTACCATATGCCCGTTTCAAAAGGTCTGGAACTAGGTACGCCTCATGGGCATGATGGACGGCTGCGATGGGGAACTTGAACTCATTGGAAAGCTATGGCACGGTCATCATCAAGTCCGGTACCGGTAACTCAGCAACTTGGATTCATACTCGTATCAAGTCATCCAGGTCGACGGCTTCGTAGCAATGTGTTTGAACCTTGAAAAGGTATAAGATGCCGTAGTCCGACGAGGACGGAAACACGTCGTACTCGGACTCTTCCTCGTAGCACGTCAACTAGCGCCTCCCATTGCAAATCTTCCGGGAAATCGCCCAAACCGGCCCATTGGCCCGTAAGAACAGCACTACAGTATGCATCTTGCCTTTCTTTAATCTGACGTGCCTTGTCATAACTGTGAAATGGACGGTCGGCGATCGATTGAAGATAGAGATCAACTGGGCCTACGCTTGTCGAAATGCCCAAATAGTGTCCATACGAGTGTCGCCATAGACCCGACCTGAGAAGGCAAACACGTTGAAGAAGGTAAGGAAGACGATGAGCGCCTTTGAGGAACGCACTAGGGTTTTCACCTGCAAGATTCAGAGAAGGGTTGAAGTCAAGTCAGACTCAGGGGAAATTCTCTTACCGCAAGCATGTCTGACATGGCATAAATAGCGCTCATAGGAGCCGAAACACGACTTACTTGATCTGCCTCCAGGGTATGTGATCAGTTGTATTGTGAGTGACATTGATATCATGGGGAGGTTCAAGCAGCATTGAAGTTGGCGAGCGTTCTGTCGTCGTTCGCAGCTTGATCGTAAATGCTTGGCCACCTGTCATGAAGGCTTAGCCAGCAATCGCGGAAAGACTGAAATTGGGAGATAACCGATGGCATTCGCAGAACCGGGAAGTACAAGGGCGGTTGTGACACCACCGGCAATAGACAAGGGATAAGACTCGTCGTGTGTATTGAGTCCATCAAGCGAGCGAAGCCACGGCTGAATTGTTCCTTTGAGGGAGTTGTCGTCATTCGAAGCACCTTCGAGCGCAGGTGAGGATGCATCACCAAGGTGGGAATGCGGGTCGACGAGCCTGCAAGAAATGTGGGGTGATACCGCCGTTGCAGGTAAAAGTGCAAGGTCGAGACACGTACCCAGGGGTAACCCAAGCGCCATGTACGTCAATAACGTTGATTTCACCACGAGCTATCATGAGATCCACGTCGGGTCTGAGAGCACTCAGATTGACAACACCGACGCCTCGAACGACGCCCTTGTCGAAGAAGATGTCTCCGTGAAGGATCTCTGTTCCATTGTTCTCGCCTGTCCAAATGCGTGCGTTGTGCAAGAGGGTGGCCTTGGTGCCGTGTACGAAGCGGTCTGATTCTGTCCGGTCATGGAAGTTGGCAGGGGGTCCCGCAGAGATTTTCAGGGAGGAGCAGCGTGCAAGAGAATGTTGGGCGTGGAATGGAAGATTGGCGGTGCGGCGAAAGGAGGACGGGAAACCGTTTCCGATGAGATAGAAGGGGAAAGCAGCGAGTGATGCGAGGATGAGGATGAACATTCCTCTGAATTTCCGAGGTGGCGTTGACGTAGCGGCATTCATGGGGAGAATGTGAGACCAGTTGGCCATGGTCGCCGTCGTGGTTTGTGGTGGAGGCAGCAATAGGCGCCACTTGCGCGTGCCCATTTTCACTGTTCCCTTGCTGGCGTGTTGGCGTGATGCGCGTGGGCCGCAGGGCAGGGCAGACAGACATCGAGGGTGCGTGATTGCCGGTTAACTCCGAGGGCGGAGCGAGCGAGGGCGAGCGATCCTCTCAAGTCGATCATCAGCATCAGAGAGCGAGTGCGAAAGGCCAAACCTGAGGTCGAGACTTTTCGTGTCCTCGGCGGGGATGCACGCTATGGCCTACCCATCTCAGGGGCGTGCATTGCAGTGAATGACTGATTGCTGATGATTGATTGTTCGCTGGCCGTGCCAATGTGGGTTCACACCACTCCACTCGTGTGAATGAAATACAGGAGGGATAATAACAAAAGTGACTGAAATTCAGGGGGGGTAACATGAACATGAATACAAAAAGGAATAAGAGATCCGAGACGGCACACTTGTTCAGCATCCTAATAAAGGAGTCAAAATTAGACACTGGGGATGATGGGGGAATAGCCGGTGATGTGGCCGCTTGCCTTGCCAATGCGTGGCGGAACTGCTGGCAAGCCGACGGAGGACCGACGAATTGATGGCGATGGTAGCGCATGGCGCAAGCACGGAGGACCGGTAAGGCGGTGGCTGTTGTCAGACGATACGGATACCGGGACGGTGCAGGATGACAGAGCATCGCGGTATTGGCGGACGCTTCAATTTTGAGAGGGCTGGGGGCGGGTGAGGTACGGGAATACGGACATGAAGGATCTGGAACTGGAACTGGAACTGGAACTGGGGACACAAACGTAAAACCCGACAAGAGAACACAACTGAGCCGAGTGGCGGATTGCGGATTGGGTACCACCGGGTACCATTGGGTACCACAGACCTTCGATTTACTCACCTCAGCTCGCGCTCTCACTTTCTCGTCTCCCGCTCTCTCTCTCTCTCACTTACCCCCATCATCCTCCCTTTTCGCTTCTCCAGGAATGCCTCCTTCTTCCACTCTCCTTGCCCCCCCCCCCTCCCTGCTATCGACAACCGTACTCCATAAGCAACGCAAGCGGTAACTTACATCATTTCTTCCCCTCGTTGACACATTCATCTCAATTTCTCCCTCCCCTCCGCAGTCTGTCCAGGAGTCAACTGTTAAGGAATTTGCAGGTTCTACCTTCCTCTTCTTCCCTCCCCCTGCCGTATCTCACTCACATCACCCCCCTCAGATCGTTGGCAAACTCTCCGCCCCGCTTTCCCCAAATCTTCCTCCATCGCCGCCCGCCTCTAGGTCCTCCTCCCCTGCGCCTCCCGCGAAACGGAAACCCGACCCGTATCATACGTACGATCCTGTCAAGCGCACGCGCATGGACGACTACCCCGAAAAGCATATTCGTCATCAGGCACAACCCCCAAATCGTTCAGAGCCAGAGGAGGGAGAGCTACGTGATGACCCCTCACCCCTCCCTTCTTCGTCCCGTCTTCCCCCGCCCCCGCCCCCGCCCCCTCCATCGTCTCTTCATTCTTACCAATACAACGACCACGCAAGAATCTTCAACGAGGCGATCCAACATTCAACGAACTTCACGACCGTTATCACAATTACGGCCGCATGCTTAAGTATTCTGGGGACGCCCGTCACTGGTCTACTTTCTCTCCACAACATAAGGAATATCGCCCACTGCCAAATCCGCCACCACCGAATTCTCCTTATCACAAGCATGGTGCCCTCATTGCTCGTCTCGAGCTTCTCGACGCCCTTATATGCTTCACCTATTCCATCTGGACCACCGATTATTCCAAAGATGCCTGCATAACAGGCTCATGGCAAACAGAGGAAGCTTTTCTCAATTGGACCAAGAATAAATGGACTGCTGAGAATGCGTCAAGCGAGCGCGAAAGAGCATTCCTTGGGCTCATGTAAGTATTTCCAACACCCCCGGCACCGCACGCTCACCAGGCCCCATCCACGCCAGTTATATGATCGAGGCATTCATACATACACGCATGTTTGTCTTCGCCACCAAACAGAGTGCTGACCGAGAAATGGACAAGTTAATGGTCCAAGCGCGGGCGCTTGTCGAGAATGTCTCCGCCCCTCCTGGCAGTGCCGCTGGAACTCCTCTTACAGCCACACAGTCCACCCCACCGATGCTCCCCTCCCCGGCGAGCATCGTTGCAACGAGCAGCGCTAATTCTACGCCAACAAGCCGCCCATCTGATACACCAACTGCAGCAGGTGATCCGTCCGCCTCAACCGCACCGGTTCGACCCACGCCTACTCCCGCGCCCCGCTTACGAGACCAGCCCTTCCGTCTGGGACGTCCCCCACCGCTGATCGCTAGTTCTGTGTCGGTAGAAATCTCGGCCGCATTCACCCATACCCTTAAGACCCTGACTCAAGATGTGATGTGGGCCTCGCACTGTATGAGGCAATCTCAAGCGCTGTTAACACTCCGCACTTTGTCGGATCATTTTCCAACCACCTTTACCCGTATCATACACTCGTCCCTCTCGCACAATCAGGAATATGAGCCCGACATAGAGGACGAGGAAGGTGAACTATTCTGGCCTGGCGCGCCTTCCACTGGTGAGGGTCTGGGTTGGGTGTGTCTGGTGGGCAAGGCAATGATTAAGGAATTCGGCCGCGACATCGGCTATACGGGTTACGATGGCGTTGTTCCAAAACCCGAGACGTCCTCCTCTCGCCCTCCTTCACAACGCCGATAGCTGTTGGTGTTCGCTGGTCCTTTCGGCTGTGGAGATCTTAGGTGGTGGGTGGACGCATCGCAATTAGGATTGAAAGGCACACGGCGCTAACACTGCAGTGGAGCTCGGTAGCCAGGTACTGCTAGTAGCGTGAAACTTGGTGCAATTTGCCATTGGACGAGTATTCCTCGACCATTGCGATTATTCTGTCCCACCCTGCCATTTTGCAGCTTGAGGCAGTCAGGGACGTCGCCATGTATCGCCATGGTCCTTGTTCAGTCGCTTACTGTTACGTCCTTGCCGTCCTGCATGGCACACCCTATTTATTTGCATATTGCCAGCAACTGACCATGTCGCGTCGTCCATGTGGGCAGGTTCCCTAATTCGTCCCGGGCACGTTTGTTCGATTTCTTGTGTTCCCGCGCCTCGAATCACGTCAGCCCACTTATCTATCGTACTTTGGCAACCCTACACCTATGTAATATACCTCCGCACACGCACTCCGTTTCTCATCCGTCAACTGCTCTTGCTGGTCTGGGTGACCTAACGCAGTGTGGATCCTTATTTCTTTCCACTGCACCCCAACCACACATCTTGCTTCGTACCATTGTACATTTAGAGTAAATTAGAATGAAGTGTTGGATCATCCGTTTCCATTCTTGACTCTCAGTCGAATCATTTCATCTGTCTGACCACTGACACTTTCATTTTTTTTTTCATGCCATCGGCCGACCACAAAAGCGTACAGATATTTCTTGAGCGCTAACGTCCCTGTCTTTCCCTGACATCCAGCCATTCGTGATGGAACTCTGACGTTGTCAGATTCCGGTGGCGTCAGGACCCAGGCCCGGCGGTGTTTTGGCATGGTCAGGCAGTTTGGGAATGAATGTCTGAAACGAATGAGGACAGGCGCCGTTGCGCTGAGAACATTCAATGGAGTAAAGCGAAAAAAAAAATGAAAGAGAAAGATTGTGCCAAGTCATGTTCTGAATGGGACAATTACCTCCGAACGACAGAGGTGCGAGAATTTATTTTTCATTGTTTTGGTGCCCGACACGAGCCCGATGCCAGGCAGACGCTCATCTTGGGATCTTCGAACCTGCCACCCGGCGCGGTCTCAGCCCAGCAGAGTTAGGGGAACGCCGCACGCTTCTATGCAATTCGCTACCGCATAGATCGACCACCTGCTACGATCACGCGCGGGCCCACGTCGCATCATATTTTTTTCTGGAAAGAGCACGCCAACGATGGCGTACAGATATCCTCACAGGCACAAACTCGCTCCACAGTTCCAACTGGATAACCACAGCCCGCATGAAACATGTCACTTCTTCCTTACTTCATGCACGGACCTGCCAGGAGTTTTTCCGAGGATCTGACCATGCCATAACACACGTGGCAATCTACGGCTCCACAAGAATTTTAAATTGCTGCATTAGGAGAACGATCCTTTCTTTCGTTCTGTTCTTCTGCTCAAAAATCGCACGCAGATTGCCGCCAATGACAAGCACGTGGGCAATGTGGATGGTAGACGGGATACGAGACGGGATGTGAAAGCGTAAACAGATATAATAGAAAAGCGCCACCATCCGCGAAAGCTGCTTTCCGCGGCGGAAAAGGAACGTTCACCGATTGGACTTGGCAACACGCTCCAGTTCGTCTTTTTTCTGTGCACGTAACGTGGCTGCGTTTGAGTAATAGGAAACTAAAGTCGGCGTGACAAACCTTAATAGCATACGAGTTTGAAGAACCTTTTGCTGCATTGATGAGTTCATCAGCAAGACATTCGGCGACTGACTTCACGTTGCGGAACGCCGACTCTCGCGTCTGAGATAACGATACTATAAGCAAAAGAAATTTTACATGATTGAACACATACGCCGATGGTGAGGAGTGAGATGGCTTGGTTGACTCTCCGCAAAGGTGAAACATCGACAGCCTGGCGACGGACAGTACCTTGAGAGCCAATACGGGTAGAGTCTTCACGAGGGCCAGTGTTTACAATGGCATCAACAAGAACCTGTACGTCTGGAATAGGCTAGGAAAGCAGAACGTAAGATCGAACGGCCTAACCTGGATCGGGTTCTGGTCTGTAAGGAGGTGGATGATCTCAAACGCATGTGCCACAATGCGGACGGCCAAAAGCTTCTTGCCATTGTTGCGACCCTTCATCATCAGACTGAAAGTGCGGACAATTGGAATAGCTAATGCTGCTATGATATCATTGCTTACCTGTCCACGAGCCGTTCAACTATAGGCATCTGAGCCTTCTTGAACTGCTTCTTGGCGTATCGACCAGCGGTATGGGGTAGATAAACGGCATGACGGATTTGAATATAATCTGTTAGTGATATGTCTTTCACCTCGACGCTGAAATAATATGTAGTCAACCCCTCTGGTCAGAGCACAGGGGGTTAGGGACAGGACGAACTCCTGCGTATCCCACTTCCCGAACAGCTTGACCTCCTGCCCGAGCTTTGAGACTTCCTTCGGGAGTGTTTGTGCGGCCATTTCGAGCTAGGAGAAAGAGAAGGGATGGATAACTGGCTGCTTGAGGGCGATAATCTTGACGACGACCCGAAGTCGGACCTTGTGTTTTGACGTATACGTATCTTACTAAAGTTTGTTGCCACTCGGAAATTCCCGGTTATCTGTATAGTTTCTTTCATTACTGTCACCGACCCACCAACCGTGCAGCTTACTTAAGGTACAAGCAATCAGTCAGTCACACATAGTCACAAGAGATGTGATGAAAACCTTGAAGTGCCATTTGAACCTTACATTGTTGATGAGACAGGTAAAAACGAGGTTTTGGGGGGGGGGGGGGCAAGGAAAAAAGACAATGTAATATTGTGTGCATACAGGAATTAACTAAACACTTGATGAGCAAGGTCCAGGATGACCAACACACTGCCCAGCTGGCCCTGCCCATCATGCCCTGCTCGATCTCAAAGATCATCTCCCTTGAAGGACAACACATGCTTGTCGAGCACAAAACATCCCTCCACACTGAAAGACACCTGTTGTCATGCAAGGCAGACCTTCATGGCTGTATCAATGCCATGGTCCTAGCTGTGCTGTCACTGTGAGAAAGGGGTAAGAAAAGTGAGTGCAGAGAAAAACTTGAATGAAACATGCATGGAGTGCCATTGTCACAGTGGAGGTCATGACTGTTGTGTTGTGATTGGGAGTGGAGACCTGTGCCAGCTTGTGCGCCACATTGACACCCAGCCACCCTCACCCACCTCCTCCTTGTTGGCAGCCATGCAGAACAAAAATGGGTCATCAGGGGACAGTGATGCCATGGGTGCGTGAGACTCCTGGTCCAATGGTGTATTGGACATTGTTGCCATGCTTGAAGAAGGGGTGAGCAGTGTGGTGGAGGCAGTGCAGGACAAGCAGATGGGCCACCAGTTTGCATGCAAGATGATCATCATGAGTTGCGTTCTTTTCACGGTGGGTTGAGTTACCATAAAAGGCGATTGTGTTGGCAAGAGAATCAGTACATCAATTATGCATTTAAATGTCACCAAATCATTTTCTCAATTACATATTCAATGACTTATTTATTAGCTATTAGACAAATAAATTAAATTGATACAAAAAAAGATTTTGTATTGTAAGGAACAGCAACAGTTGAGGCCGTTAGAGGCAGCGGTGCGAGTCCGAAGGGACCTGGTGCAAGGGAGGTGGTGGCATCGGAGGGAGGGGGGTTCAGAGGGAGGGACGACAGTTCCCCAAGGGCATGCATGCGTGCATTCACAGCAGCAGATGTTGCATTGGGCTTGGCGCGCTTGCCCAACCATTCGCCCCCAGCATACAGATCATTGTGAACATGGCGGCGCTTTCCCTCAGCAATGCCGATGCTTTGCACTGTCAATCCCCGTGCATCGGGGAGACTGGTCCATTGTTTTGGGCCCTGTTTGAGTTTGACACCCATACGCTCGGCTGTCTCCATCCACATTTTCTGATTGGGCACGATCACTTCCTTATCAGGTAAGACCTTGGAGCCTCAAATTAAATTGATTGCGGCTGCCAAACCATATTTGGCGGCCCACATGGCCTCAACAATCTCTGCTGTTTGATTAGCATTTTCAAGCCTAGATGTGAGATCGTGCGATAATGCTATGATCTCCTGTGAGAGAGATACTAGGCTCTCCCTTGGTGTGGATGAAGAAGATGATGGGGATGGGGGGTCAGGTGATTTATTTGCACTTTCCTTTTGTGTGCTCCCCTCAGGACAGAGGTAGGGAAAGTGGATGTAGATTGCTGCAATGTGTTTGCAGAATCTAATCCGGGGATAATCTGTGCAATCACAAGTTGACTTCATCAGATCAATTGAGTAAAATGCGCCAGAATGGGACTGTGAAGCGACATGAAAGCAGATCTCATCAAATTGCAAGATGAGATGCTCTCGGCACAGGTGAAAATTATGTGACACCTGTCAGCCGCCAGGTCCCGACCATCGAGCCCGACGTTCTGCCGTTCGTGCCTGTTTTGGTAATACAGCACCATGCGACGCACTAGAACAAATAATATTCAATCGATCTGCCGATTGCGGTTGCCATTGAGCCAATGTGATTTGAGGACATGATGATATCTAAAAAGATTGAGTCATCTTATCTTTAGATTGGGAGGATCACATACGCTTTGATCAACATGTTGGTGTCCCCTTCCTCAAAGATATGTCAATTTTTCCAGTAAACCATGGACCACATATGCACCACAGGCATCCATTGAGACCCAAGATAGTTCACAAAAGTTTCTGGAACCTGAGGATGAGTGGAGATGTCCTCCCAGATTTGTAGAAAGTTGGCCTGATCATCTGTATGTACCCATCTCTTGATCTTATCCCACAGATCAGGAAAATTGTTAGCATTGAAGTGTGATTGCGTCACGTGCAACACGTGCCACTTGCAAAGCCATATCCGACTTCCTGGATAGGCAATCTTGAGGGCAGCAATCTGCATGGCATCACGATCTGTCATAATAATAGATGGCCGGATAGCCGGACTGGCATCCCTGACCCAATGGACAAAAAAGGATATTGTGTCCTTTGTTCCATTGGATGCCAGCATCCAGGCAACAGGCACACCTATCCAGAAAAGGTAAGCATGCTAAATTGACATTTAGTAAATATTACGCACCATGTCCCCAGTGATCGCGTGCAATCATGGTAAATAATAAGAAGTCCGGATATTGAGTAATATTATGAGTTGCATTGATTGTCACGGTAACTAGCCGTGTCAGTTCACAAGCGGAAAGCAAGTCAATGATAGAGAGGTGTTCACGAAACAGGCTGGTTCCCGTGTATAATGAGTAAGGATCCCTGCAGTGGTCGAAGTGTTTTATGCTAAACAGGTTATGGCCAATAGACCCTTCCTAGTACGACTCAGTCCGTTGAGAAGCTAGGGTAAATTTGTAATGGGATAGACTAGGGCTGGTTCCACTAGCTATATGTGTTCAAGTCCGTTGGGGACCTTGAACAACGCAGAGAGAGTAGAGGAAGGTAGGTCTTAAAGGAGGAGAGCTCTTCTCAGGGGAGTGAAGAGAGACTCTTAGGGAAGGAAGGGAAGGACGAAGAGTAGATGGTAGATGGTGTGTTGAGAGTTGATGAAATGGAGAGGTATTTGTGGTTTAAGTTTGTGAGAGTGAAGTGGGTTGCAGGAGAATATGTTGGACAAGAGTAGGTTGGATTCTACAAGAGACCAAGCTTAGGGCTTTGGTCACAAAGTACTGAGCTTATATATACAGGAGAAGCGCAGCAATAGCTGCGCTTTGACTGTGCTACTAGTATAGTAGGAGTCATAATAAGTAGGAGTCATAGGAATGAGGCCACAAATGAGTCAGGACCAAGTAACTGTGCTGCACAGTAGGTGCGCAGCATTGCACAGTCGAAACTAAGAAGTGAATATAAATGGAAAGAGAACCAAACAAAGGGAAAGTAACAGCAATCCAGTGTTACCTGGACATGTATGGATCACATGATAACACAGAAGGGATCACAAGATGTAAGAGATCACAAGACCAGTAAGTAAAGGGACATACACAAGCAAGCAGTCCATAGCAAGAGGTAAGAAGTAGACGTAAAAGGAAAATGGTGTAACATTGATACTGATGAAGCCATTCCCAAGGCGGCGGAATGCCTCCATTTGGAAAGGGGTCTGGATGCATAATACATATGCATCCTCCTGCAGATTTGATTGAGATGGGGCACTGTGCAGCCTGTCTTTGTAAAAAAACATTTGTTTTTTCATCTGTAAATCTGTCCAACCAGAGCCTGGTGGAGATAGCATCCTCTGGATGCAGCCTGATAATCTCATCTTCCATTTCCGGGGCCATGCGGCTTACATCCCGGAGTGAGATGAATTGGTCTCGGCTGCCATTGGGTGATGAATCCTGAATATCGCATACCTTTCCATTATTAAGTTAGCAAATAAAAATAAAATAAATTCAATACAGGCACTTACTACTAACCCTGCCATGTAGTTCGGACAGGTACCCTTGTTCGGACACTTGAGATCTCTCCCTTGATTCAAGCTCAATCAGCATAAAACTTCTCATAGCACTTACTATACTGTATCTTAATGTATCCAATATATTTTTTTGCTGAAAGCCTTTGTGGTTCATTGAGATCAAAAAAATAGCAGTTGGTCACGCCTGCCGTCCAGTGCCGCATCAGAGTTTCTATGGTTCCAAAATAGGTTAGATATGGATCTGGTGATCACGGCAAGCTATAGACATAAAAGGAAATGACCAATTACTTAATAACATCTTATCTATAGCAGCACACATACTGTACATGTTTATAGTAGCACAACGCGACACAACATGCTAGTGCACTAGCATGAATGGAGTTCGCATATCACATTGCATCTCTGTTGACTGTTAAACCATGCCACCTGTGAGACAGAAAACAACACACCAGCGAGATAAGCATACAAATGACCCAAACTATGAAAACAACATTCAAGCAGCGATCCAAAGCATCAACTCAGGGAGATATAAATCATTTAGAGCTGCTGCAAGGGACACAGGAGTAAGTTGCACTGGAACATTCACATCACTTCTACTTAACAGGCAACCTAGATCCCACTCTCAACTCTGACAGATCATGCTAAGGGCCGCCATGCAAGTTATGCTGAAGGAGCTGCCAAAAGGCAACTGCTTGATGCTCCACAAGAAGCAGCACTTATCCATTGGGTCAAGCAACAAGCATCAATGGGTGCACCTTATACTGCAAAGGAGATCCAAGCAGAGGCTTCTGTGATCTTGGACAAGAATGTGTCAAAGAGATGGCACAGAAACCTAGCCAAATGACATCCAGATCTGTGCTCTGCAAAGCCTGTATGACTTGATCCAAAACGCGCCAAGAACTTCAATAAAACAGTCATTGGCGACTACTTCAAGAAGCTAGAAGGGCTCCATGCAAGTTTCCCTGGTGGGATCCCCCCAGAACACATCTGGAATATGGATGAGAAGGGGATACAAATGGGAGGTGGTCGAAAAAAGAGTGGAAGGAAGTACTACTATCTCAAGAGCCAGTGGACTAAATATCACCTCCAGAGCGATAATCTGGCTGCATGCCTGACATGAGACACTATCTTCGGGATGATGAGTGGGGCAGGTATGTGCCTTATCAGTTGGTCATGTGTATTAGTTTTTGATGATCAATCAAGTCTCTATGTGTCCAAATCAGGATGGACTGATGCCTTCAATTGTGAAAATTGGATCCACCAGGTCTTTATCCCATATGCAAAGGCACATCAAGTGGACAATACAAAGCCCATTGTCCTCACAATGGATGGACATCATACACATGAAATGCCCCAAATAAAGCAGATGATCTACAAACATCTTGACCAGGAAAACATTGAAATAATCATATTCTGCTTTCCTGCCAAGACCACACATAAATGCCAGCCATTAGATGTGAAGATCTTTGCACCTGTTGATTGCAAATGGCAGGACACTTGTGCTGATTATGCCAGGCGTGGAATTCCGATCAATTGGTTTACAGTGATTCCTGCATATCCATGGTACTAGGGGTGCCTTCATCAAAGATCTCATCGCTTCAGCATTTAGAGCAACTGGCCTCTACCCTGTCAACCATGCAGTCTTCACTGAGGAAGATTTCGCTCCAAGTCATGCCTCATCCACAATCTCACATGTACCCACATCATTCCCATCCGAATTCCCCTCATCCGACCCAATAGATCCCTCAGATAATGATTGGTGCCCAAGATCGGACTCAGATTACTCTGATCCTGGTGACAGTGACCAAGATATGAACACATTGGATCCAGATCTTGTGGAATCAGCTGATGATCCTCCACAATCTGATCTGCCAGTTGAAGTGACAGATGTGGAGCCTAGAGATGCTGCTTCTGGATTCATGATCACCTTAGCCAATCTGGAGTCAGAAGCACATCATATAACACGCTCTACAACAGCTGATCTTGTGATCAAAGCACTGATAACTCCAAAAATCATCTCATTTGATGAAGATAGATCACTATCTCACAAGGATCTCTTAACAAAACTAAGGCTGGTCCAGACACAGCTCCTCAACACCCAGCAAGCCCTTGGTCATACCATCTCCCAGCTTAGTGCAGCAAATGCACACTGCACCTCAATCAACTGAGAGCTGCAGTTTGTCAGGGTGCAGCTGGACAATGTACAGAAAAGGAAGCAGCGTGGATCGACAAAGATCAAGGCACGCTTTGTAACATCAAGAGGACTCCATGCCAAATTTGAGAAGGAGGATGCTGAGAGAGCTGAACGTGAACACATTGCTGCTGAGAAGCACCAGAAACAAGAGGCTGAGCAGGCACAACATGAACTTCAAGTTGTGCATGATGCTTCAAATCGATCATTTAAAGGACAGCTGGCTTCTTATAAGAAGGATGATCTCTGAGCACTTGCCCTTGCTCTCGGGCTGTCAGATAAAGGTACAAATGCAGAAATACTATCTCACATCAAGGGTCACTTTGATCAACACCCAGATCTTCAGATCAATCCACGGTTTTCTGGGTTATTCACTTGATCATCACATCACACCACTCGCGACACAAGCATCACTAAGGCACCATCAGACAAAGAATCTTGTGTGGAACCCTCCCCAACTCATTTACAACCTGCTGATGCAAATACAGCCTCAATTTCGTATGGCGTTCAGCTCAATTATGCCCATCAGTACCCCACATATGTGTCTTATCAACCCAGGCCGCATCTTCCTGGGCCACATCTTCCCAGGCCACATCTTCCCAGGCCAGTTCCAAATCTTGATTCTAATCAGTAGTCATTAAAACACTTCCACATAACTTTACAAAGTCACTCATTTTGATTGATATCACACTTAAAGGCCATCTAATTGATATATCTATATCTAATGTATATACAATTGGTACAACTGAGTAGCGTGCATTTCACGCATTTAGCAATTGCCGAGCGGGGTTACATCTTGGCTTGGCGGAGTTACAAACAAGCCCGTGACATGTGTGACTGTCTGAACAAGGGTGCCCGTCCAAACTACATGGCAGGGTTAGTATTTCCTGTGGATCAACCTTCTTTGACAGCATGAATTTAATTTTATCATGCGCTACGCATGACATTTGTGTGTAAGTGAGATTAGCAATTCCGATTTCATGGGAATGCTTGCTTGCATATTGTCCAAGAATGGTAGGTGCATCCACGTAAGACTTGATGACTATTCGGCAACGGCAACCAGTCTTCTTGATCTCGGATCTCCGTGTGCGATCGGGGTGCTTCTTTACATAACTCAAAGCTCCCCCAGATAGTTGGCGGGAGCAGACGAAAACCTTCTTTGTCCATCCCTGCCCATGCTTGGTGCTGGATGGAATCAATTCAATTGAGTGAGCCAATTCTTCTTGCCGGTGCCACATGTCAAAATCAGCTGCTGTCAGCCATTCCATGGGGTATCCACCATGCTCCCGGTCATAATTGAGTCCTCCCCTCTTTCCAGAATTGGCAGTGATCTGAAAACATTGTGTTGCAAAAGGGGCACTCAGGCCAGAATGGGCAGATGATGTGGATGGTGTGCCAATCAATTGGAAATGAGATTGCATTTCTTTTTTTTTTGGTAGGGGGAAAATGGTAAGGAGTTATCTTATTATTAACACACTTATATAACTAAATTACATCCATTAACACATGATTGAAGTCCCAACTTTCTTGCCAACACAATTGCCTTTTATGGTAATTCAACCCACCACGAAATGTCAAAGACTATCATCATGCATGAGGGCCTGCTGAAGCAGCTTGTGCATGAGCTCACATTCCTCTCTGGCCTCAGGCACACAAACATGGTCTGTTTTTACAGCATGTACATGTTGCCATCAAACAGCAAGGTCAAGCTGATGATGGAGCTGTGTGAGGGAAAGAGCCTGGCCACTGTTGGGGAGCAGATCCAATGGAGGAAGGGCCATGTGGGAGAGAAGGTTGCGTGAGTGTTGGCGGAGGAAGTGCATGGCCTTTGTTTGCCCTTTCCTTCCTTCCTTCCTTCCTTCCTCACTGTGATCTGGGGATCAGGAACCCATGGCAGGTGCTGGAAGGCCTGGCCTATTTTCACTTTAAGAAGGTCATCCATCGGGACATCAAGCCATTGAACATCCTCCTCTCATGACAGGGCACAGTCAAGCTTTGTGATTTTGGCATTTCCAGCAAGCTCATTGGCTCCCATGCAGGCACCTTCATGGGGACAACAAAGTACATGGCAGTGCAAATAGTTGCTGTGAGATCCTGCACTTGGCCAATCTCTTGCCATCTGGCCACCCTAGCCCCAACACATCATGGGGAGGGAGTACACCATCTGTGCAGATGTATGGTTGATGGGGCTTGAGGATGAGGACAGCTATAGAGACATGTGATTAGCCAAGGATGCCAATTTGAAGCACTGACTTGAACTCTACCATTCTGTATGACATCTCTCCAAAAACATGAGGGGAAAACATCAAATGGGTATATTCTGACAAAAAAAAAACATGGGTGGATTCACATTATAATAATCTATTCTATGCATCAAACTTCAGAAACCTCCAGCTCTCTTTATATCAAGTGGTCACTAGTCATCCCAAAGGTTCCGACTTTCAATTGCGAGGAATATCCTTCCCCTCTTCGCGACGAATCATATTGTTGAAGATCCAGTGTGTGAAGGAACCGGAAGCCGACTGCGACCGCGCCATTACCAAGATGCCGCCCAGCCTAGATCATTGATTCCGTTTGTCGTGAGTCATGGCACTATGACAAGTTTTTCTCCGCGGAGAATGATGCTTGCTCGGTCAAGCTCACTGCCAAGTCGTGGCAGCCCTGTGCGCATGATCGATCTAAAGAAGGTTAAAAAAACTCAGGTCTGGTATCATGTAGCTCCCCTCTTTGGCCTCTCTAAAGTTACTACAGGCAGGTGAGGTCCCCACTTATTATGAGAATGTTTTCGGTGACGGAGAAATTTCTGTTTGGGTCATTGACGGAATACATCCGGATGCGATGCTTTGTCGTCCATCTTAACCATTTTCGTTATCACAAGTGCTCATAACAATGTTCGTTTCCAGACTGGCATATCGTGTAGTTATAACCCGGGGAATTGCTGTCCCCGGACTCACCGGCTTTCTCGGTGACCTGAGTGAGTGTTTCCTTGGCACAATGTGGACTACGATGCTGTCCATCCAGACCCTGACAGAGGTGGCTTTACATATCGCGAAGCATCAGGCCGCCAAGCCTGAGTACGCAGTCGCCGTGTATGTCCTTCACCCTTCCCGAGTACGATCGACTTGTTCCTTCACATTACCCGACTCATCTCCGGCAAACACGATCTTACGCTTCCTGGCACAGAATGTTGTCGGCGTCGAAGACCCATCCAGCGCCGCCGCGACAACCTTCGTCCTTTTTGAGTACGTTGTTTCCACCCTTCGCCCTCTCCCCCCATATTCGGACTGTACGAGACCCTTCTCATACGAATAAAATCTCGAAAAGCTCCTTGGAAACAATAGGGATAAGAGTGTGACCGCCTTGATGGCAACACAGCAGAGTGACCTGTGGTTATTCGAAAGCAATTGTCGGCATAACTCGTCCGTCCATGGGATCGTCGGCCTGTTCTGTGCTCCTATGACTCGAGCAATCAAGTTATAAAATATTACGACCTGCGTGGAAGGTGATCCGATGACGCCTCGAAATGGATTCAATTAGTTCCACCAGTACAAAAAGACGTCTTCGGTGTAAAGGAGACTACAGGAGCCTGCTCCCACCTCCGCGGAGGGGGCAGTCAATTGTCACGAGAAGAATTCATCGTCGGGGCGATGCTTCAGGAGCAGGGAAGATGAACGTGTCATCTTTGAGCAGTATACTTTCACTCTGAAACAGCCCAGCGAGCCCCTCGAGCAGCGGCCTCGTACCCTGGGCTTGCTTCTTGACATGTTCCTCTAACACTCGGCACTTTGCACGCTCCTCGGCGATTGTTTGCTCGCATCTCCTTCGTGTGTTAGCTTCCATGCGAACGAGTACGTGGGCATCATCTGCGCGCCTCTGCGCTTTGGCAAGTTTTGTTTCGAGGTCACGTAATGTCCGCTCGAGCCGCCGACGGACGACACGTTCATTAGCGGCTTCGTCCTCGAGCCGCCGCTTTGCCTCTCGCGCGTGGGCTAGCTCTTCAACATGGAGCGCCTGACGGTCGCGCAAAACCTGTAAATCACGATCGATATCTGTTCTTTGAGACTTATCAGATGTGATATGCACTTGTACGGACGGAACGCCATGGGCGGACCTAGACGTGGTGTCAACGAGGGAGAAGCTGCGGAGGATTTCAAAGCAAATCTCTGACGGGGTTTCAGGATTGTTTTGACCATAAACAAGCTGCAGCCAGCGGCAAGACTTGTCAAGGTGTGCGGCAGATGTCTCCGTCTCAGAGCCGTCGGCGCCGCGGGATTGCCTCCATAATTCAACATGGCAGCTGGAAAGCATAAGGAAAGCAGGTTTCAAGTCGCGTTCTCTGAGTCCCAGGTCATAAAGCACTAGATTGCAATGTTCAGAGATACAAAAGTAAGCCGTTCACTCCTGCTGACCTTTTACCATAGTGATGACTACGGTCAAGGCGGCATAGACGTTACCCTTGCGCCTGTAAAAGGCACCTACGACCATCCATTTATCACGGTCGCTCAACGTGGCACTGAGTAGCTGGATGATCGAGCGCGGATCATCATCAAGGGTTTGAAGATCGAAATTTATAGATTTGCCGCGAAGGGTGATAGGGAGATGAGTCTGGATGGGGGGTAACCCCGAAGGAATGATTGAATTGAATTGATTGGGAATGACGACAGGGGTTGGGGCGGGCTGTGGAAGGGTAGAAGCAAGTTCAAGTTCCTGCACGGCTTCGGGGTGCACTTTCGAGTCCAGAAAATGTGGCGACACATTCTCTTTGTCAATGCAAGCAGCATGGTCCGCACATAATCGTGACCTTGATGTTGAATCTCGACTGGAAACCATGTCAAAATTGACGCCCCTAGCAACATATCGTGCGTACGAATTCAAGGCTGCGCAAGAGGCTGTTCCAAGGAATTTAGGCGAAGGGGTGTCATCTGGAAAAAGGTGAGGAGGTAATTCAGGTCAAAAACCGAGTAGCATACAAATACAGTTGCCATCGGTGGATGTTTGCCGGCGAGGAGTTTGGGAATTGGGAGGGTGAGGAATATCGCAGAAATTGCGATGAGGATGACTTTGACCGATATCTAGCCTGATCTCTATGACGTCCTGCATGAGTTGGATGTATGCGCGTCGAACGTGAATCAAGCAGAGACATACGCTGAAGCGGTCAGAGGTCCACCAAGACAGTATCCCCACTTTTGGGTGATCGTCGCACTCACAAATGCCTTCTCGCTTACTGCGACGAGTGTCACGGCTGCCGGCCCGGTGTCGTGCTGCGATTTGATTGGGTGCGATTGAGTGCCACGCTGGAGCGGAGGAGGAGTAAGCGAGCGCAGTTCTGCAAGCCAGTGCTCCGTCTGACGTCGTCAATGCGCAGCAGTATCCACATTTACCCTCTTCGTTTATAATTAAAGCCCGCCGGTGACCGCATGCCCCCCCATTCCCTCCCTCAAGTTCTCTCTCTCAACTATGCTACTCTACCTGTCTGCTGTTTTCGCGACTCTCGCCTCTGCGTTTGCTCTCCCAGCCTCGCCCATGTGCGTCCACTGCTTACGCCCTGCGATTGTCTTATCCCCATTCTCGCCATTACAGCGGCCTGAGCGTCTCCTCTCAGTGCCAGTCTAGTCTCGCTGATGTTGCTTCCTCCCCCGACGCCCAATGTTTAAATGCTGCCGCACTCATTCCAGTTTTCGTCGGAAACTCGAATGTTTCTATCGTTCCCCCCATCAACACCTGGTTGACCGGCTTTTGTCCCAAGGCCGCGTGTTCAAACCAGACTCTCGCTGCTCTCGTGACCAACATCACGAATGGGTGCCAGACTGATTTCTCCGCACTCGGTCTCATAAATAGCACTCAGAACCTTACATCAATTGTGCAGCAGTACTATCCGACCGTCCGGCAGATTTTGTGCTTACAAGAGTATGTTTACTCCCCACGATTGCTGACGTACAACTCATCTACTCGCAGTAACGCCACACGTCAGTTTTGTGCCGTGGACACACTATACGGTGTTCAGAACAATACCGGGACAGTCAGCATTGACAACATATCCTCTCAGCTATTTCAAGTTTTATGGGGAGGTCTTCCTGCTCTCGGTTTCTCACCAGGCTTGACATGCAATAACTGCACCAAGACGGCTTACAACATTATTCTCTCAAATGCACCCCAGGCTATCACATCTGACGAGAATACGACAATCTCGAACCAATGTGGTCCCAGTTTCATTGGTCTGTCATCGTTATACCTACAATTGACATCTGTAGCTGACGGTTCCTTTCAGACGGCACAAACCCCGCAGGGGTATCACAGACCGCAGAGGGTAATAGCCTCCCTCGCACAAATAGCCAGAGTCAGAGTGGTGGAACATTCCGACTTGTCAAGTGGGATGGATTGACAAGCTTGGCTGGCCTCGGGATTTTCCTGATGGCTCTGTTGTGATGATGATTCTCATACCTACTCGGATTGGTTAACGATACACGAACGAACTTTTGTATGCAGGCGATGGTGTGTGATGTGTGATATACTTGTTTGGCTATTGCCTTTTTAGTTCTTCTCGAGGCTTGCTCGTTCCGTGAACTCTCCTCCTATCTACGACAAGGCCGACATAGCCATGGAGCTCCCAGAAAGTCCTTCATCTCATCAATTTAGCACGCGTAAACCCGGGGAACCTGGCCTTGCAGAGTGGGCACAGAAGATACGGGCGCTACAGCGTCAGGTTGATGATGACGAGGAGGAGGAACATCGGAAGCTCGAGCAGGAGATTGCAGCCTCTCGTCTTGCTAGAGTACGTCGTAGTGCAGGCTACGGCCGCTCTTCCCTCGACCCCGTTGCTGGTATGCCCTCTCCTTTCTCGGTCACCATTCTCCACAGGTTGAACTGGGCGATGTCCGTATACAGTATCCTCAGAGGCCCCTTCAACCACGTCACGTCCCTCAGAGGCTCTTCAGAAACCTGTTAGCAAGCTGTCCCATTTCACCCAGACCGCTCCTTCATCTCCTGTGCCCATATCCCTTGCAGCCATTATCGGTGGCCGTGCAACAGGTCCCCCGCTTGAACAAGCAAGCACCTCAGCTGGATGCCACCGATGCTACGCTATTTGAACAGCGGAGTATCATCTCTTCCTCTGCTCCTCACCCGGTTTTCGGACGAGGAGGTACAGCGATGCCTGGACTTACATCACGAGGACGCAGTGTTGTTTCCCCTACCCAACATGACGAAGTTCGCTCACCAACGCCTACCGCATCTTTACAAGGTTGCTCTCCCGTTGTGAAGAACACCCCGGCTTCGTCGAACACAGAACCCCTTCCTGTTTCGAATGGTGATCACCGCTCAGGATGCGCGGCATCTCGTCAACCCCTCACAGGCACCCCGTCCGCGGCCTTGAAACGGTACGTACAACACGTCGAACAAGTCGCATCCACTCAAGCCAGCAAACCTTCCCTCGAGCACGATGTGCACCGGCCACGAACTGTAAGCACCCCTTCTGGCACACATCCAACACTATCTACGACGCTGCCGCTTCCAATCCCGCAGTCACGGTCCTCCCACCCTGCCTCCTCGCACGCCCATGTCACCTCTCGTAGTCCGGAATGCTCGCCATCGTCCTTCGACAGTAATATCCCTCTAACAAAGTCACTCGAGCCCCGATCTTCCAAATCGTCACTCGTAACACCTAAGAAGTCCGCCATTGCGAGTGTCCCGTCTCCTGCATCCAGTGCTCAACCTCCTACGTCTTCCGTGTCCGCTCCCTCTCCCCCCCGACCTGAAGCTTTAATCCCAAGGGGTCATTCACTCACCCCGCAACAACGCTCTCTATCCCTCTATCCGCGAAAGGAGAAGGATCCGACACCCAGCATAAGTCGTCTTAAGGGTCGGGGATTCGTGAAATCAATGGTGAAAGCAAGCAGCGATCTTGAGGCTGCAGCGGCAGGGTCAGCTCTATCAGAGGTCGAAAAGCTTAGCCCAACTAAGCGCCCACCTTCTGTCGCTGGGCGGTGGCAGCCCGAATCATCACTGTCGTCAAAATCACACCCTGCCCCCACTCCTGCACCCACCAACTTTCGTAAGTCATGGGCACCTGCCGCCGCTACCCCGTCAACACAGGGTACCGCTGTCCATCGCAAGTCGTGGACGGCATCGGAGCCTCTGAAACTTGAAGATTCCGAGGACGACAGACGTCCCTCTCGTGCATCGAACCATCAGAGAACCGGTACTTCTATCCGCATTGTAGAGGGTCACCATATCGGGAGCTCCGCGCGTGCAGCCGAGCAACAACCTACGGGACACTCATTGGGAGGGCTGGGGGCTGAGCATACTGGACGCTCAATTCGCAACGTGGCTTCCCCGCCTTCTTTCTCAACGCCCTCGCGCCCCTCTACGCCTCCCGCTTCACCGGGAGGCTATGGCCTCGGTTCTTCATCCACTCTGTTCTCATATATCAAACCTACGAAGACCGGTGACGATTCCTCCACTGGCCATCCACGTCCTCATTCGCGGCCGACTACGCCAGCTTCAGCGTGTGGCTTGACATCTACGCAAGATGCAGACGAGCTGGGTCATCGTACAGGGGCGAGCTTGGGCGGTCAGAGGCAACGGAGAGGTATGGCGGGCATTTCTCCACCATCGGGCAGAGCTTTGGTTCATGTACGTCCCTAGTGGCACCATGTTGGTCGACAATGAATTAATTGCTTCTTGGTTTTGATACGTGTTCTCTTGTACTCTGTGGACGATGTGCATCTCCACAGCTCACAAAGGGGAGACCTAAGCCCAAGAAGGCAAATCGGAAGAATACGGGCGAACAGCTGGCCAAGACAAGGGCCATAAAAACACATGCTCAGAGTGCGATAACCACGCATTCGCATTCGCCAGTTCGCATCACTCCAACTTCTACGTGCGCCATTAACGCTCTTTCTCATGCTGATGCACCAACGCAACCTAGAATCCACCCACTAGCTCGCAAGGCCGATAGATCTACCACCGTTCGGTTCGATGAGCAGGCGTTGATCGGTGTTAGTTCGTCTGATTCTACCGCCCCACGCCTTCAGGAGAAGTCATTCCCTGTCGGATTGGCTCGTCCCTCTCCTGGTCCATCTACTCCCCCCCGTCACTGCCAAGACCGTTGCATGCCCCGCATTCTTCAGCAACCCTGCGCTCCCCACGGCGGCAAAGCCGCATTCCGAGCACGGGATCTCGGACGTTGGTCATGGACGTCGCGCAGACTTTGCATGAGGCGCAAGTATCAATGACTAAGGCCGAAACCACAAGTACCAACTTTGTTCCGCTTGTCACGCTACGACAGGTGAAGCTTGAAAAGCGGAAGTCGAGGTTCGACGAATGTGGAGGCCGCTCCATGTCACCGCTTGTTGAAGAACGCACTTTGATGACACGGGGCGTTCACCCTGAGCTTGTTGTGCAGACGGCAGTGGACGCCAAACCAGGTTTGACTGCGAAAAAGAAGGCAAGCCCTGATCACATACCGCTTTCCCAGCAGGATGATAACCTGTTTGAGATACGTGAGTGA
>JAGFNK010000738.1:0-23363 GCA_025769875.1 Russula earlei | reverse complement strand
CCTAGCAGCATTGATCCATGCTTGTAGATCATTGATGGCAGGTATGTCTCTAACTGGTCGATTGTAGATTCGTCGCACCAGCCAGGTGATTAGGCCAGCCTTGTAGGCTTCTACTGCTCCTGGTGAATTCTGGTCCCATCCTGCTTTACTGAGCAGAACAAGGAATTTGCTGGTATAGTCATCCAGCGAAGCTGCTTTAGACATGGACAATTGTTGTAGCTCCATGAAAGCATCTTCAGGTTCTGTGGTGTCTTTGAATTCTCTGAAGAAGTCATCCACAAATTCGGTCCAAAAGAGCATGTCAGTTGGATCTAGCTGCACTGGTGCATAAGGAGACGGCGGGTCCCCATTTCTTTTTGCTTCTACCAGGTTCGTTTGATTGACCACCCATTCATGTACTTTCTCTCCTTTGATGTAGGTGAGAGCTAGGGCTACTCGCTTCATTGGAATAGTCATGGTCGGGTTGTCGCTGTTGAGCAGATTCCATAGATTGAAATCCTGGACAAAGTACTTCATCTTTTTCCTGTCTCCTTTGAAGACTTCAGGAGGGTCTCCTTTTAGAGATCCATTGCCTCCATGGGGACCTGGTGCCGGCTGAGGTGCCAGATTCGCCCCTGGTCCTACAGGAGGTGCTGCTGGTGGTCCCCCTGCTGGAGGGCCTCCTCCGGGTGGGCCTCCTCCTGGTACTGGTGGACCTGCAGGTCCGAAGGGGACTCCTCCACCTCCAGGTGGTCCTCCTGCTCCAGGTGGACCGCCTCCAGGGTTTACTACGATGGTGAGCCCTGCTCTTCCACCTGCTGTCTGAGTGGCAATGGTGGCTGTCTGCGTTGCTGCAATGGTAGCCATTTTGACTGATTCTTCTGGCTCTTCAACGATTGTTGGTTCAATGGGCGAGACGTGTACTGTCTGCTCTAGTTTTTCAGCTAGCTCCAATACTTCTGGTGCTTCTGCTTTCTGATCTGTAGTCGGAGGGTCTGACTGTTCTGTTTCTCCACTTGATGACTTTTGTATCAATGGAGCTGGGTCGTCTACTACTGGGTCTCTGGGTTCCCAATGAGTAGTATAAGGATCTGTCTTGGTTCCTAAACCTAGGACCTTATATTCGTCGATGTCTTCATCCTCTCCTGCGTAAGGGCGTCCTTTGTGGTAATCAACAAAGTACCACTGATTGTTGATGTATTCACAAGGAAGGTAGCTTCCTTTGTATCGGACTTCGTATCTGTTAGGTCCTTCCTGGTCTGCCCAACACCAGAGGGCGGTTCCTTTGATTCCTGAGGGTAGATCGTCCCTCTCTCTAGCTTTGAACCAACCAAATTTGGTTCCTTGCTTTGATTTCTGGTTGAACTTTACACATATGCTATGTTCTCCTTCGATTTCCAGTTTGTCCACTCGCCACTGCCTTTCCTAGGGAGTCGGGACTTGTCTGCCCTCTTACCACTGTCTATGCCAATGACAGTAGGGGTCTTTACAGAAGTATGCGTGTGTCCAACCGTGCTGCTCGTCGAGAGTCACGTAGTACACCTTCTTCTTGTCATGGAGAGGTCTGTATAGATTCTCCCCCTTGACTACTTCAGCGTAGGTTGCTGACCGTATGATGACTAGATCCTAGTCTTTAGGCTTCCTGCTTATTTCTGGTTCGCTTTCACAGTGATGTCTGTGATAGAAGCTCGACTTATGTTAAGGCTCCAAAGTGCCTTAAATAAGATCAATGGTCGTGTCTATAAACGCGTCCTACCAATGCAGATATGCTTGAGTCAAGCAAGCAATACTCGTGGAGGGGAAGGAGTGTTTAGATCCTTCTAGAGTATGACAACAAGATGAGAGGGGCTCTGCAGATGGGGGTAGGAGTCAACTGTTTGGGATTGGCAAACTAAGTCGAGCTTAGGGCTCAACTGTTACGACTGGGGGCTTTATATAGCCTTACAGGATAAGGTTGTACTACTGTAGTACTAGTTGGTGCTATAGAAGCAAAACATGGCTCATAGAAGCGAGGTTGCTTCTATGTAAACGATCTCGGTGCTGGAAGCATTAAGTGCTTCCCCAATCAAGGAATCGACGTACGTGGCGGTACAGGAACATCTGGGACAGAAGCAATGCTACTCATTGCTTCTTCAGTACATCTTCTGAAAGATACAATCAACGCGCTCCGAATGTGATATCAAGGAACATAAACGATCAAGATCTGATGCACGCATAATGCAAACAGTGCAGTCCCTAGTTCAGGTGTTCCGGCATCTTCCGGACCCCAAACCACTCGGTAACATCGTAGTCATCGGGGTCAGGGCTTGGAGGTCGTCTTCTGCGTCCTCCAAAGCCTTGAAACAAGGTGGGTCGGGGGAAGGCTCACGTCATGCCAGATGATGTGAGTTGCTGTGGAACGGGTGCTTCAGGTTCATCATCGATGACTTGTACTTCTGTTGTGACAGGGACTTCTTGTTCCATTGGTTCTGTGGGCATGGGGGTTGACTTGCGAGTTGATCATGGTACCGATTCTCCAGAAGCGACTAGTGCATCCATGTCTAGTCCTTCAAGAGGGTCAAATTTCAGTTCAAAAATGGGACATGCAACACAAATGGCCACAAAGTAGTCTTCATGTTGCTTGAGTTCGAACCACACTCTGTAGAGTGTTCTGAGGCCTACTTTGGCTTGTTTGTAGGGTGCAAAGAAGCCAGTCCATGGGGTAGTGTCTACTCCTAGTTTTTGGAACAGAGTATTCTGTCTGAATTGCTCTGGGACAAGGCCAATGTCGGTATCTGGATTCAGTTTGAATGGGAGTCTCAGCTGTCCTAGTCCTTGAGTGGTAGGCTTTCCTTGGCCTTTGTATCTCCAGTCTCTAGCCATAGAGGTCATGTTTCAGGGAAAGTCAATATATATTTGGGGTGGATGCGTGGATACGCGTTTGGGGTCAAGGGTTTCAAGAGGGAAGCTTGTTCTAATGTCACCGACTGGGGGTGGTGTCACTGACAAATCAGTTCACGTGCGAGATGAGCACAGCAAGTCAAGCGAGACACTAAGTCTTTGCAAGTTTTGGGGATCTCAGTGACAATAATGCTGAGGCAATTATGTACCGCGGAAGGGAAAGATAATGGGGAAGTCTTCGCGTTCGAAGACTTAGAGGATTGAGAAGCTTTTCGAGGTGAGTGCTTGATTGCTTGCAAGCCTACAAGATCCGAAGCAGGAATCCAGTGATATTCACAGGAGAACAAGCTTGAGGCTTGTTCTTGTCAAAATAGCAGTCTTATATACATACAGAATACTATATCAAATAGTATTTGCAAGGTAACAATGAGGTGATCATACTGGAACACACAGGAAATGTCTGGTACATGTGAGGCTTTAAGTGAGTCATGAAACATGCAGGAAACTTGAGACATGTCCAGGTAGGCTTATCTGGTTGCTGGTCTGGTCCGATGTACCGGTTCTTGTGACACTTTCAAGGCACAAATATTGAGTCTCAAACTCAGCAAAGGCCAAAGTTTACTCAGGAACTCTTTACTAATGCCATTGCTGAGATGATCATTGTCACTGATCAGGTGTGTTTAATGCTTATTATTTTATTTTGTCCTATTGATGATGCTTATTTATAGCCTATCAGTATTGTGGAGGCTAAGGAATTTAGAAGACTTCTTCTTTTACTAAGAGATAATCTTCAAGACCAAGATATACCTCATAGAACCACAATAAGAAAGCACATTCTAAAGCTTCAGCAGGAACAAGTAAAACAATTGTCAGATGATATGCTAGTAAGTTTATTAATTTATTGTTTATATATATATAGCTAATTTCTTTAGAACAAATCTATGGGAAAGATTTCTTTTACCATGGATATTTGGACAGATTTTGATCAGAAGCCTTTTATGGCTGTTACTGCACACTGGCTGGAGAAGATACAGCAAACAGTTAACCTTCGAACAGATCTTATTCGCTTTGTGCATATCCCTGGTTCTCATACTGGAGAGCACTTGGCAGAGGTATTTCTCTTTATTTTAGATTGCCTTAAACTTCCTGGCAAGGTATGTTGTTTTCTTCAATTTTCAATTTAAGGTAATATTTATTTATTTAATAAATTGAATGGATTACCACGGACAATGCATCCAATAATGATGCATTGTATCAATTCTACAAAGGTCTTTAATATCACAAGGGATCAGCTTTTCTGGCTCTAAGCAGTGCATATGGTATGCAAGGTGTTTACTTTTATCTCAATCTAACTTTATTTTTGTATAGTTGTTTTCCTCATATTGTTAATTTGGCTTGTAAAGCCATGTTAAACAATATGAGTGGATTGATCTCTGATGAAGATTCTCTCAAAAAACTATGTGGTGTAATTCAAAATGTGAGTGTTTAGGTAATATGTAATAATACAGCTAAAAATTGTTATAGATTTGTGCCTCCTCCTTGCGACGTCACCACTTTGCTCAAATTTTAGAAGCCTTGAGTCTATCATCTCTTCAATTGATTCGTGATGTTGATTCAAGGTGGTCATCAACTTTTTTGATGACTGAAAGAGCCTTAAAGCTCAAAGATGTAAGCCATGCATTTTATTAAATAGATATACTAACAGTTTACCACTTAGGCTATTAACCAATATTTGAGTGAAAATAACTCAAATAATCAGCTTCAAAGTGCTGATTGGAACAAATTGTCTAGAATGAAGGAAATACTTGAGGTATGTATATTTTAGACTTTAATTCAGATATAATATATAATATCTTTTTTTAGCTGCCTCATTCATATCAGCAACTCTTATCTGCTGAAAAATGTCCTACACTCTATAGTACCCTTCCTGCATTTGAAGGCCTTATTTCAAAACTTAAACAGCATAAAAATGAACATGAAGAGGTTGATTATATCATTGAAGATGGTATAGACAAGCTAGAGGAGTATCAACAGGAAATTGCCAATGTTCCAGCTTATACATTATCTATCAGTCAGTAACCTTATTTTAATATAAGCTTTTCTAATTCTTGTTTAGTTCTAAACCCAAGATTCAAGTTACAGTGGTTTAGAAAACAAGGATCTTTGGCTACAGAGACAGCAAGATTGACTCTTCTTGAAGCTGTAAGTTTTTTATTTTACTTTTTTCTACATTATTTTTGTTTCTGATCAAGCACTTTAGCTTGAGGATTATTATGTACATCCAGAGCAAAGTGAACAACCTCAATTTCAAGCTACTAGATTGCCAGAAAGACATCTAAGAGCCCTTGAACTGCTTGGACTTGAAGATCAGGAAGCAGACTCTGATGCACAAGACTTATCTACTTCAGTAGATAGGTATCTTGGTATTTCATTCAGAGGAAATGTGGATAGTCTTACTTTTTGGATGGTAAGCCTTTTTTATATCTTAGGGATCACACTTAAACAGTTGTAGGAAAACCAACATCAATTTCCTACACTATTTAAACTAGCAATGGATATCCTTCCCATCCAGGCCTCCTCAGTTCCATGTGAAAGGGTATTTTCATCAAGCAAAGAAACCATAACTGCTAGAAGAAAATCACTCAGCCCTGGCCTTATAGAGGCCCTTTCAACTTTTGCAGTTTTCAACAAAGCAAGGCAGAGGTATAAGTTTCACGAAGGGCTTTGACATGAAGAGGAACTCACTGAGCTGGTGGGAACAGAGCAAGGACAGCCAGTTGAAGATTTACGCACATTTCTTCATAGTCTGCAGGGTTGATATTTTGATGTATTTGTGTGTGATCATGTGGAATGGATGCTGTGTCATTGTGTGTGGTGGTATGGCCAGATGCTGCTGCTGTTGATGTTGATGTTGCGTTGCTGAGGTTGCAGTGGTGTTGGCTTCATAGCATTGAGGGGTGAGCTTGAAATGGAGGCGGTGTCAAGGCATTGGTGATAGAGCAAGTGGTGGGCAGCAAGCCCAGGTTGCATGTTGTTCTTGTCAGCTGTGGCATCGTGGTCTTCTCCCATTGAGGTGACAGTGGCATGTGTGGACAATGGCATGTGAGTGGGTGGGAGGTGAGATGAAAGGTTGCGTGGCAAGTCTTGAGCATTGACAAACTTCTGGTGGCGGCAATTGTTTCTCTGAGAGGGTGGCGTGCTTCTGTTCGCAGGGTGTTCTTCCAGGTGTTCTTCATGAACTTCTTTGGGTGGGTGAGGTGGCATGGCGGTGGGTGGCAAAAAAAATAGCACGGTGGAGTTGGAAGGGGTAGGTGGTGGCAGCAGGTCAGAGAGGGGTGCCAGCAGCCATGGAAGTGCGCTTCTTGCAAAACCAAGAATGTGCATGGGAGAAGGGCATGTCCCTGAGCTTCACATACACATACCTCCAGATGCTCAGCTGGTGGTGCTCAGGGTCGACCATGACGAGCAGGTCGCCCTGGTGGGAGACCCAGACAATGACATTGCTGGCCAAGAGCAGGGGTTCCGAACCGTGATCAGAACCATTGTCCTCGTTGTGGACCAGGGAGAGAGGCATGGACTGGAATCTGCTGACAATATTCGCATGTGATCAACAATGGTGGCCTTGGCCAGGGAGCTCATGAGGGAGAAGATGGTTGGGAGCGTCTCATCGC
Organism: Russula earlei; assembly: GCA_025769875.1. Lineage (NCBI taxonomy): Eukaryota > Fungi > Basidiomycota > Agaricomycetes > Russulales > Russulaceae > Russula > Russula earlei. The sequence goes on along the minus strand of JAGFNK010000738.1, from coordinate 16,833 downwards.
CAGTCAGCTCAGCCTCCTGCACCACTGTCAGCTCCAAAACACGCTGCATGATCACACCATGTGGATGCAGCAGGCCATGCCCTGTGCACAATGAAGGGCAGGGAGAACGTGTGCTCAACGCCGTTCCATCCCGATGTGGGCGGCCATGTGGTCTGGACCCCCAAACATGGCATCGATGCTGAGAGCATGGGAGTGTCCTGTGCCACAGGAGCATTTGGTAAAGAAAAGGTGTTCGGCAATAACTGGGAGTGTGGCAGTAGTTGTGAGTCAAGGGAAGGGAAGTTAGGAACTGGTGTCAATTTACACCAGATGAGAGGAAGCTACGGGTGTGGTGAGTGATCTAAAAAGATATCTTGGTGTTTTGAGGCCAAATAATGGAAGCAAATCTCACTTGGGCAGTGGCTGCTGGTGCAGCTGGCGCTGAGAAAGTTGCCAGGACAGTGAGTGAGACAGAGGCAGCTGAGATGGTGGGGGCAATGGACAAGGCAAAGATGACAGCAGGGTAGGCTGAGGCCAAGAGAGAGGTGGCTGTGGTGGGGGCTGGAGTGGTAGTGATGGCAGGCAGGACTGGTACAATTGGGGCGACTGCTTTAGTGGACAAAACAGGCAACAATGATGGAAAGGGAAAGGTGGCGGCAAGGCAGGTGTGGCAGGGTTGGCAGGTGTGAAGACTGGGGCACAAAAGTGACAGCAGTGGTGATGACAGGGAATGCAGAGGCGATGGTGATGGCAGGTGGGACTGGAATGTCAGAGGTGACGATGGGCAAGGGAGAGGCATATGGCAGCGATGGCAGATGAGAGTGAAATGGCTGAGGCGATGATGGGCTGAAGGCTTTCCCACTGCTCCAGGAGCCGTGCACCTTTGGGCTCAAAGGACCAACAACAGTGCTACTCAGCAGCTGCAACTGCAGGCAATGCATGGCCCTGGGCTGTCAGAAGGGCAGGTGGCACATGTGATTCAGTGGCCAGCCAGACAGCAGGTGCTCCCCTCATACTAGTACTGTGCAACACTGAAAGTGCTAGGAAGCCTGCACACCTGAGCCTTCAACAAGCAAAGGAAAAGGAATAAGTACTTGCCAGTGCATCTAGAGGTAAGAGGGCCAAGGCAGAGTGGCAGACAACTCTCCAAATTGAGCAACCATATCCAAATCTGGCACTTCAAAACAGCTTGAGACCGCAGAGTCACAGACAGCCACAGACCGCTCTCCAAATTGAGCAATCATATCTGAATCTGGCAGACTAGCACTTTGAAGCGGCTCAAAATGGCTTGTGCCATTTCTGGATGGTTTTGAGCTGCAAGCTGCTAACAGCTTAATTCGCCTCAGATGCAGCTACAGCTTAGCTCCAAGTGGTTTTGAGCTGGACCAGTGACAGCACTAGGTGCAGGGATAGTATTATAGGCTCCCTAAAGACCCTTTAGGATAACCTCAAGTGCTCTACAATAGACACTAATGAAGATACTACAGGCCCTATAACGCATTATTAGACTAACTCTAATAACCTTAGAATGAACTATAAGGCAATACTAAGGACCTTATTGCCATTTTCAGCACACTTGGTGGAGCTTGAATTCCACCCAAATTGGCACAGAAACCCCCTCAAATGTGCAGGATGAATATCTCCCCCAAAACAGCATCAATTCGTATACAACTTATTGTCCCTGAATTGCCTAAATGAGGGCTAGGCAGCCCCATTGTTTTCATGAGATTTGAGTGAGAATTGGTGGAGCTGGACTCAAGCCACCTCCACATGTGTATTAGATGAATTACAACTCAAAATTGTGGTCTATATCTATTATTTTTCCCTCATGTTGTACCCATGGGCTGTCTTGAGGCAGCCCCATAGTGTTTTTGACTCAAGTGTTGTGGTGTGCAATGTTGTTTCCAGTGCGATCAGAGTTGTGGCCAGCCACTCATCACCCCTCTTGCCTCTCCACTCCAACCATCCTTCTTGTTTTTCACAGACAGAGAGGAGTGGGTTGCAAAGAGGGGTCCTATTCTGAACTCTTTTTACTACAGAGTAGCTAGGGTGTTTTTATATACAGGAGAGAGGTACTAGAGATGAAAGGCATGGGGTGGCGATGGTGCTGCAATGCTGGTGTCATGCAAAACTGAGCCTGATGTGGCGGGTGCTGAGACGAAGACTGAGGGTGAGACCAAGGTGGCAGCAGCGGACAGAACTGGTGTGACTGCAAAGATGGATGGAGGAGAGGTGATGGCAGAGAGTGCAGTGGCAGGAAGGGAGATGGCAGATGGCAAGGACAAAGCGGTGGTGGCAATGAAGGCAGCTGGGACTGAGACAACTGTGGCTGAGGGCATGGCAGAGATGGTGGTGGCTGGTGATGCTGGTGATACTGTGGGCTGGGCTGAACTGATGAGTGCAGGCAAGGCTAAGATGGAGGCTGATGCAAAGTTGGTGGCTGGCACAACTGAGACTACTGTGGCAGCGGACAAGGCAATGGACAAGGCTGAGGGCGACAAGACAACTGAGGGCGTGGGAGCAAATGAGATGAAGGTAGGGGTGGCAGATGAAGCTGTGACCAAGATGGGTGGGATTGAGACCACAGAGACAGGGACAGTGGGTGTTACGAACCAAGGCCAGGTCCTGGCTGCAGATTGTCCTATTTCACTCAAGACAGACCTCTCTCACTTAGCATTGCCAACTCCCTTCCGTTTCCTGGGTTACCCCTCCTGCAGTACAAGATATTGCTATTGCAAAGGCACTATAACACGACCAGGTACCTGTTTCCTAATCGGGTAATCATCGCGTGGCAGCCACATGGTCACCCAGCCACCAAGAACCCGAAACAGCAGCACAAACTCTTAGAAACTGTTGCATAACTCATCTGATATCATCAAGGCTCCAATGACATCATGGCTGCACTGAGCGACTCCACAGTGACCTCATAGGCTCACTAAGCGCTCCACAGTGACATCATAATGATGTCATCACTCCACAATGATCAGTAATGCGCTCAGTAAGCCTGAAACTTGACACAAGCAAGTTTATGCCTCTGTAGTCCTATTGGATGGTACCAAAGGGTCTAGAATAGTTCCAGTTCTTTGTAATCGACCCTGTACACTGTGTATAAGCCCCAATGAAGCATGGCAGTCATCAGACTGTCCATTTGTGATACTCTCATCTTCCTGTGTACTCCCCCACAACCACTCAGTCTAAAGATTCCCCTCGTCTCCAAGGTACTCTTCAACAACCGCCTTGTCTAAAGCCCTCTCGCTACACTGGCCTCCAGCCTTCGCCTCTGTCTCTTGCAACATCTACCAGTCCGCATCTGGTACCTCCTCTGTCGTTTGGCTCATCCTCCTGTTCAATGCCGCCTTCACCGCATATCATCTGTTCCAACCCTTGCCCACCTGCTCCTGAGTCCTTAGTGATCAGCAGTACGTGGCTTGACAGTGGGAGTGATGGGAGTGGAAGGTGATGCTGAGATGACTGGGGCAGCAGCAGCTGTGGATGAGACTAAGGTGGCAGCGATGACAAAGGTGGGAAATGCTGGGACAGTGAGGGCAGGTGGGGCTGAAGCAATGACAGCTGGCAAGTTGAAGATGGCGGCGGTGAACAAGGTGACAGGAATGGCAGATGAGGTGGGAGCTGCAGGGACAATGGGAGTGGGTGACATGAAGGGGATGATAGGCAATGCAGGGACAATGGCAGGAGCTGGTGTTGGTGTGGGGTAGATGTAATCATCTTCATTTTCATCTTTGTTGCGAGAACCAAGTTCGTGTTCCCACTGAATGTTGCAAGGGTCTTGAGAGAATACGTTGACTGTTGACTGCAGTATTGAATACCTCTTGATGTTCATAATATTCTTTGTTGCTCATCCATACGCCAGGGGCCAAGTTGTTGTGAGATCATCTTGCAATCATCCAGGTGGAGTCCTAACCAGAACAGCTTGTTGTAGTCTTTGTGGGACAGTTGGCCTGCTTGTATGAGAGGAGTGCATAATGCTTTGAAGAACTGGTTGTGCTCAAAGGTGTCTTCCTGGTCACACATATGAAGACTCAATGAGGAGTCCCTGAAGAGTTTGATATCCCAGTCATAATAGTGGTCCAGAATCAGCATGATGGAGGGAGCAGCTGCGACTATGGGTGTGGAGGGCCAAATGCAAGTTGGAAGGGAGCAGCACAACTGATGCAGCAGAGACAGTGGGTGTGGTAGGAATAAGGGCAAAGGATGGTCAGAATGGAGAGGCGAGAGGGGCAATGAGTGGCTGGCCATGACTCCAATTACACTGGAAACAATATTGCACACCACAACACTTGAGTCAAAAACACTATGGGGCTGCCTCAAGACAGCCCATGGGTACAACATGAGGGAGAAATAATAGATATAGACCACAATTTTGAGTTGTAATTCATCTAATACACATGTGGAGGTGGCTTGAGTCCAGCTCCACCAATTCTCACTCAAATCTCATGAAAACAATGGGGCTGCCTAGCCCTCATTTAGGCAATTCAGGGACAATAAGTTGTATACGAATTGATGCTGTTTTGGGGGAGATATTCATCCTGCACATTTGAGGGGGTTTCTGTGCCAATTTGGGTGGAATTCAAGCTCTGCCAAGTGCACTGAAAATGGCAATAATGTGAAAATGAAATGGAGATTTGATATGATGAAATAATGATATTGCAGTGTGATTCTTGCATCATTTGATGTTTGCAATCACAGGAATGTTGGATGTGTTGTTAAGATCAGCTTGATCTTATTACTGACTCTAGTGAAAGAGTTGCTTGATATAGTTCAAGCACTAGACTTTGAATCCTTTGATATTATCTCAGGAAGAGTAAATGTGAGAGATGAGAGGGGCCTCTTTCACTTAGAGTGATGACTTGGTTTGAGAAAGTTGACAAGTGCAATATTCTTGTAAAAGAGTAAGTTGAGCATAAGGCTCGACTCTTGATACACGTGAGTATTTATACAATATCTTGACAATGGCTGATCTGATTTGTACAAAACTCAGGAGCACATAGCTGAGATCCAGTAGTATCCAAAAACATAGAGTGCAATTTGAAAGCATCAGAAATGACTCATGCATGAGTCATCCTTTCCTAGTATCTGTCATCAATCAGTAATTAATCACTAAGCATCAGTCATCCTATCAGTCAGCAGCAAATCAGTAAGCAACAGTAAGCAAGAATGAGTAAGCAAGCATAGGTAAGCAAACAGGTAGGAACGCAAACTGAGTCCTAACATGCGCGTTGTAGGGATGTGCTTGAGAGGGCTACCAAATGAATATGAGTGCTTGTTATGATCTGCCCTTCTACCAGTTCATCACTAACCTTTTGATTCCTTTTGTTATTGTTCTTTACTCTCACCCTCATCCCCTTGGTTACTGTTTCATCCCTTGATGCTGATGGTCCCTTATTTGTTTCACTTGTTATGTTTCATCTATTGTTTGATCTCCTTTTGCTACTGGTCTAGTATTATCTATTGTTCCACATATAGTACTGTACAGCCTTGCTAGATACAGTATTTAAGTGCCTGTAGAAGCTGGGGAATACCCCAAGCTTAGCTTTGTCCCATTTCCTGTCACATCCCTTGCCCTGTATCCTCTCTCAATCACAACTTGCTTGTGCTGGCTTACACTCTGCTTGACTTGAGTTCATCACAAGGAACCTTGGTGTTCCTCTTCCTCCTCTGCTTCTCTCTCATTGTCCTCCTCTTCTATGAAACCAGACAATTGACTCTGTCTGTGGACTGAGTCATTGCCTGACTTAGTCTTGAGATGCTAAACCCTTGATCCAGTCTCTTTGAGCTGGCCCTCATTAAACCCTTGAACCAAGTCACAGGGACTTGGCCCCACTGAACCCTGAGCTAATGCTCTAACAGCTGTGACGCTGTAACAGTGCTGACATTTGATCCAATGCCACTGTATGTGCATTTGTGTTCCTCCCACTTGAGCTTGCAAGTAAACAATTTGATGTCATTTTTGTTACTGCCAATGTGGCCTTTCTGAATGTATATTTCAAGAGCACACCTACATAGAAACTCTTCCTCAGCATCCCAAATGCAAGTGGTGTTGCTGGAGGGCTACCATAGGTCGGTAATGTGACATGTGATAATTATTCATGATGTGGGGTAATGGCCAGTAAGCGAGATGACCAAGCAAGTGATTGAGATCAAGGAGGGAACATAAACATATGTGAGGGTGCCATGTGTAAAACTTTAGGTAATTGCATGAATTGCCAACCTGGGCTAATGAAGCAGTTGTTGCTGGATTAATGAAGATTAGAATCAGTACCCCTGACACATGATAAACATGTGTGCACGTCAATCCTTCAGCTCCAGGAACCAAGGGAGTAGGGTGTCATCTGATTAACAGAGGCTCTTGAATAAGGGAGATATATATTGAGGGAAAATGATGAGCTTGTATGTTGATCTTCACATTTGGAATTTAGACTCAGGCAGGGCCCATAACCTGTTGAAGATGGAGGGCGCAGGTTATGTGATAACAATAAGATCCTTAAGATCTATCAAAAGATATCTACAACAAATGATTAGATGCAATAGATAAGATAGGAAACAGTAAGTACTCACTTCAGTTTGTGTAAGACAAAACTGAAGCAATCTAGCTAATTGAGTGCCTCTTAAATATGCAAGAGCATCTCTAAGCAAAGTAATCATAACTACCAACTTGTATCATAAAGGATCAGTCATTAGTAGCTACTGATTGTCATCAATCAACTTATCATTGTAACATATGCAGGCTGCAGCATCTGAGCTGAGCTGGTCTGGGCTGATCTGATGTGTGAGTGATGCGCGTGAGCCAGGAGTGCCTGTCATGAACCATTCTCTGGAGAGGGCCCTTGAAGGACCCTTCCTTACGAGAGGAAACCCAGCCTCTATGGTGTCACCATGTTCACACAGACAAAAAGGGTGAGTAGAGGTGTCCACAATATTGTGCATGCATTGTCGTGCGAGCGATTCTTGGCACAATCAACATACAGCAAGCCCCACTTAGTGGCAACCCTTTGAGCAATAAAAGGACAGTATTATAGCCTCTCTAAGGACCCCTTATGATGACTCTAAGTGCTCTACAAGAGGCACTAACAAGACACTAACAAGCCTACAACATGTTATTAGACTAACTCTAATGTCCATAGAACAAACCATAAAGCAATACTAAGGGCCTTAATATAAGTATTAGGGTCGACTCTAACGACCCTAATAGAACTATATAAGGGGCCTTATAAGCAACTCTATTCCCTGAACCAAACTACAAGTCTTCAAATGACTGGCCCTAAACTAACTAACAGTAAATGAATCAGGTGCTTCACACGTGTACTAAGGCAGTGAACACATGGACAGTAATGGCTCTTACTCATCAATAAGAGCCTTCTTACTCAGCAGCTTACTGAGCATGACTGAGCATGCTCAGTAAGCATACTCTGACTTCTTACTCATCTGGCAATAGTGCTTGATAACAAGGTTATGACTTGTTCCCCATATAGCAGTTCTCCTGTAGTATATAAGCACTCAATAAAGTAGCGGACAGTCTTCAGACTGTCCATTTGTTTATGGCACTCTCCATCCCTGGGATACTCCTTTAAGGACCATCCCCTTGTGATCGACCTGGCCTCTCTTCCCTGCATAACTTCTTGATACTACCAGTAACTGTACCTCTTTGGTATCTGGTACTGCTTTGGACCCTACTTCTTGCTCATGCTGTCTTGGATGTTTATCGACTCGTCTTTGAGCTCCTCCCTTGCTCTTGAACTGGATTGTTCAACAGTGAGTCGTCACAGTGCCTGGTCTGTGGGAGCCAACACATTAATGCAACTGGGCTGTGATTACATCAGACCACCCAAAGCAGTGGTAATCTCAACAGAAACTCCAGAGCTTGACCCATGTATCAAGGAAGTAACAAATTGACAAGACATGTGTAAAGACACATACTGCTGATCACTAAGGACTCAGGAGCAGATGGGCAAGGGCTGGAACAGATGGTAGATGTTGAGTAACATGTTGAGCAGGAGGACAAGCCAAATGACAAGGAGGTACCAGATGGGGACCGGTACATGTTGCAGGAGGCAAAGGCAAATACTTGAGGCCAGAGTGGCAAGGGGGCTTTAGACAAGGTGGTTGTGAAAGAGTACCTTGGGAGCGAGGGGAATCTTTAGACAGAGCAGTTGTGGGGAGTACCCTAGAAGGAGAGAGTATCACAAATGGACAGTCTGATGACTGCCATGGTACATTTGGGTTTATATACTTGTTACAAAGCTGAGTACAAACTATAGAAAATATCTCAGACTCTATGGACTGCTCCAATCAGATTCAAGGGACATAAACCTGTTGTGTCAGACCTATAGATGACTCAGGACAATTAGGGACATTGTGGAGCAATGACATCATAATAATATCACTGTGGAGTGCTTGGTGAGCATATGAGGTCATAGTGGAGTTGCTCAGTCAGCCATGATGTCAGTGGCACTCTATGACATCATATAGGTCATTCTAGGAGGTCTAGGAGTCCTTCCAGTGTTTCAGGACTTAGTGGCTGAGTGGCCATGTGGCTGGTACATGGTGGGTTACCCAAAAAGGGAGGAGGGTGTCTCAGCAAGCCACAGAGACTTGGAGGACAATGATTGCTTGTGTTGTATGCTTGTAGAGGGGAATGGTCATTGGAAGTAGAAGTGGATAGATGATGCAAAGTGAAAGAGGTTACTTTGAGTGAAATAGAATGAAATGTGGCCAGGTCTTGGCCTTGGTTCACAACAACATGAAGTAAAAGAACTAACACATCATTTGGTGAGTGGATGACCATCATGTCTTAACAATGAGAATTAACATGAGAGGTCATTGAAGGCCATCCACATCAGTTTGGCCATGCTGAGATGTGGCAATCTAATTGAGCCAACTGCATTTGTGCTGGGGCTTGATCATACCCCATGGATGATTTCTTATAGCTGAGAAATAATGTAAATATCATGTACAAATAGAAACAATGCATCCACCTTTTCAACTGCAGAAAGGATACTACTTGATTCAACCTCAAAGACAAGCTTGTCCTGCTCATCTTCATCATCTCATGCCACAGTATCATCATCAGATGTTTGGCCTAGGGGTGCAGTCACAGAATCTTGGTAGTTTCCACTGCAAGACATTGCCTGTCAAGACATGTACTGCTGATCACTAAGGACTCAGGAGCAGGTGGGCAAGGGTCGGAACAGATGATACGCGGCGAAGGCGGCGTTGAACAAGAGGACGAGCCAAACAATGAGGAGGTACCAGATGGGGACTGGTAGGTGTTGCAAGAGACAAAGGCGAAGGCTGGAGGCCAGTGTAGCGAGGAGACTTTAAACAAGGCGGTTGTTGAAGAGTACCTTGGAAGCAAGGGGAATCTTTAGACTGAGCGGTCGCGGGGGAGTACCCAGGAAGATGAGAGTATCACAAATGGACAGTCTGACGACTGCCATACTTCATTGGGGCTTATATACAGTGTACAGGGTTGATTACAAAGAACTGAGACTACTCTAGACTCTTTGGTACCATCCAATAGGACTACAGAGGCATAAACTTGCTTGTGTCAAGTTTCAGGCTTACTGAGCGCATTACTGATCATTGTGGAGTGATGACATCATTATGATATCACTGTGGAGCACTTAGTGAGCCTATGAGGTCACTGTGGAGTTGCTCAGTCAGCCATGATGTCATTGGAGCTTTGATGATGTCAGATGAGTTATGCGATGGTTTCTAAGAGTTTGTGCCGCTGTTTCGGGTTCTTGGTGGCTGGGTGATCATGTGGGTGCCACGCGATGATTACCCGATTAGAAAATGGGTGTCTGGTCGTGTTATAGTGTCTTTGCAATAGCAATATCTTGCACTGCAGGAGGGATAGCCCAGAAAACGGAAGGGAGTTGGTAATGCGAAATGAGAGCGATCTCTTTGGAGTGAAATAGGACCATCTACGGTCAGGACCTGGCCTTGGTTCGTAACATTGCCTTCTTGATTTCTCCAGCAGAAATGGCCCCAATGCCTTCAAGGAGCTGTATAATTTGTTGAACTGGAACCCAAACAGATCAAAGAAGGTGAAGACCTTCATACAAGGTTCTAGATCTGCTCATAGATATTACATGTTAGACAGAACTATAGTAGTCATGCATGTGGGACTAGGGTTATGCATACTATGCTATCTATCACAAGATGCAGCCTTATGGTGCATCTAGAATGTTTCCACATCACATGTCACTGAGTGCGCAATATAGTGGACACCAGTAGTCACCTTTTTTGGTCTTAGGAACAGCCCTGGGGCATAGAGGTATAAATACCATACATGTAGATGAGTATACACATCACTCTACACCCCAATATCACTTGAGCATTAGCACAACCTCTAAGGTGGGTTGCTTGGCCTGTTAGCTGCGCTCTATGCTGTGCAACAGGTTATGGGCCCTGCAAGCCATGCGCCTTCATCAGCCACAATGATGGCGAAGCATCCCTGTAACTTGCATGCTGTGGTGAGCTAGTCTACCCTCTGGGGAGACTATGTCGGCCTGTTTAAATACAATACTCTTGCTGATGACCTCTAAGCCCCCTTCTAACAGCTACTATGTCATCATCTCAACCATCTGCCCCTGTTGTCCCCATCCTTGATGGTGTGAACTATGGTATCTGGTCAAAGGCTATGAAAGCCTACCTCATGTCCATTGGACTGTGGGGTTATTGCAATGGCACTTTTGACATGCCAATCCTTCCTGGACTTCCCCAGGTGCCTCTTCCTAAAGAGATTGCTTCCCAGACTGCTGCTCAGGTAGCTTTGAAAGAATGGAACAAAAGAAATGATATCACAGTTGGTCATATGGTCCTTAGACTGAGCATTGCAATCCAGCAGGATCTCATGCCCTGGACAATGCTGAGACGATCTGGAATCGCCTTGAAACCATTTATGGCACAGCAATGACCACCAGTATCTATAAGGACTTCAAAGAAGCCATTTCCATTTGCATAAACCTGAGCCAGCATCCTGGCTGACAATTGGATTGAATTCATGCTGCCTTCCAGTGCCTTACTGCATCCTCCCTCATGATTCCTGACGCCTTTCAGGTGCTCATAATGCTTGCCACCATTCCCCAGAAATGGGAAATGCTCATCCACATTGTCACTCAGAACTATGAACTAGCCAACCTTAATGCTAAGGACATGTGAGAGGCTGTTGTCTCTCAATACCAAACTGAGATCAATTGTGGAACTAACAAAAAGCACAGCATGCAGAAACTCTCTGCTGTTAAGTCCAAGCATGGTGACCCCTCCTTCTCTAATCAGCAGCAGGGCAGTAAGCCCAAGTGCAATGAAGATAAGGATAAGTGCCAGCATGGTAAGTGTGGTGGAAAAGGAAAAGGGAAAGGCAAGGAGAAATCTGATCACAGCCATGGTCCTGGACACTCACACATTGCGGATGTTGCCACACTCCCACTCCTGACCATTACCACTATTGCCCATCTGGGTCCTTTGGGGATCCAACAGCAAACCATCACTACTGTGACTGACCCTTGCAAACACACTCACAGCCCTTACAAGGCCTTAAACAAAGCACTTGATCTTGCTGACCATCTTTGGGTAACCCCCACCATACAGACAGTCAAGACCCTCAAGCAGCAGATCTTGACTCAATCCACTGCCTCATCAAGTGCAGTCAAACTACCATTGCCTGTCCCTGAGCCTATGGACCAGGACAATGGCGACTTCACACAAACAAACCTGTTGGATTTATTTGACATATATGATGGTATCCCAGAAGGTGCTGCCACCCCTGAGCATGCTCTGACTCCATTGGATGAACCACTTGATTGGGGCAGTGACCCTGAAGATAATGAAGCATGCATCCACCTCCCTTCCTCCTTTCACTTGCTAAAGAACCTTATAGAATCTCCCCATCCCCAAAGCGGGCTAGATATGTCTAATAAGAGTTTGCTTGTATCAAACAATGTACAAATTAGCGAAGGGACTACTTCCCTTCAAAGTGAATGTAACAAAAATTGTTTGAGATCCAAAGGGAAGCACAGCTTGAGTAAGATGGGATCCTTATGGCTCCTTAACTCTGGCGCATCAGTGCACTTCACCTTTGAAATAAATGATTTCATTGAGTATACACTGGCTTTGCTGCACAAAAGATCCCCTGTAAAAACTGCTGATAACACAATATATGCGGAAGGAAAAGGCACTGTATTGCTTCGGCACACTGTCAACTCAAAGCCAAGTTATAATGCGCATCTTCCCTGTCCTCTATATTCCAAAAATTAATACTTGGGTACTATCAATGGGGGAGTTTTTACAACAAGGGATGCATGCATTAGGGAACAATAGACATTTTCCCTATGAGAGGACAGACGTATAATCCTGTCCTCTTACCCCTTATTCCTGGGTCAAACCACATATTGGTTAGATGCCTCAATTGAAAGCATGCAAGTGCATTCTCTTATCTATGCGGTAGATTATGATGTCATACACTGATGCCTTGGTCACCCATCTAAGGATGTTGTAACACATGCTAAGATGCATACCAAGGGTCTCCCTGAAGACCTGAAAATCCCTCAGGAACAGCCAGTATGTCCTGGCTGTGCGCAAGGCAAGATGCCTGCATCTGCGCACCCCCCTTCTGAAACTTGTGCCTCCACACCATTTGAGTGTATCCACTTGGACCTAAACACTCTTAAAAAATAAAAAGTTGACCATAATGGCCATCAGACAATTCCTTGCCATGGTCAAGAACCAATATAAGGCAGGAATAAAAGAGTGAATGTCTGATGCTGGCAAAGAGTACAAATCTGAGGCCTTTGACAACATCCTAAAGGATGAAGGAATTAAAATCCTGCAAAGTGCCCCTTACACTCCACAACAGAATGGATGTGCAGAGCGCTTTATGCACACTGTAATGGACAAAGCGCAGGCGATGCACCTTGAAGCTTGTCTACCTCCCTCCTGGTGGGAATTTGCAGTGAGTCATGGGACACACTGTTACAATAGGACACCAGCCTGATGCCTTCAATGGTGTACACCCTATGAAGTCCTAAAGAATGAGGTCCCTGATATATCACACCTCAGAGTATTTGGTTGTGGTGCATATGTGCACATACCAGAAAAGCATTGAGTCAACAAACTTTTGCCTAAAAGCAAACTAATGATCTACCTTGGTCACACTGAGGGGATCAAAGCCTCACTCTTCATGAGGCTTCCCAATAATACACTTTACAATAATGCTACCACCCTCTACAATGAGACCATGTACCCCAAATGCGACAAAGCATGCACTAAAGGTACCACATGGATTATTGCCATTTTCAGCGCACTTGGCAGAGCTTGAATTCCACCCCAATTGGTGCAGAAAACCCCCTCAAACATGTGGGATAAATATCTCCCTCAAAACACTGTCAATTCATATGAAATCCATTGTCCCTGAATTGCCTGAATGAGGGCTAGGCAGCCCCATTGTTTTCATGAGATTTCAGTGAGAATTGGTGGAGCTGGACTCAAGCCACCTCCACATGTGTATTAGATGAATTACAACTCAAAATCATGGTCTATATCTATTATTTTTCCCTCATGTTGTACCCATGGGCTGTCTTGAGGCAGCCCCATAGTGTTTTTGACTCAAGTGTTGTGGTGTGCAACATTATTTCCAGTGCAATTGGAGTCACGGCCAGCCACTCATCACCCCTCTCACCTCTCGATTCTGACCATCCTTCTTGTTTTTCACAGACAGAGAGGAGTGGGTTGCAAAGAGGGGTCCTATTCTGAACTCTTTCTACTACAGAGTAGCTAGGGTGTTTTTATATACAGGAGTCGTCTCCATTGCAGGTGGTGGCAGCAGGCGTGGATGAGGAGCGAAGGCGTAGGCGGTGAGCATGAGTTCATAGATAGAGACGTAGGTGGCGAGGACTCGAGAAAGAGGATGCGTGGGGTGGCTTGCACGGGGGTGGGATCTGTCGTCTTGCGGCAGTGGTGGCGGGGTCGTCTTGCGGCAGTGGTGGCGGGGTCGTCTCCACTGCAAGTGTCGGCAGCAGACGTGGGCGAGAGCACGCGAATGGATGGGGAGGTGATGTGGGAGGTGGTGTGCGGTGTGCTGTTGGCATTGGCGACTGCTTCTCCTGCAGCGGCGGCGGCGGCGTGGTGGCGGCTTCTGCTCCTGTTGTGGTGTGTCGTGGCTAAGTTCGTGGCCGAGGCCTTCTTGGTCTTCTGGGGTGGTGCTGGTGGCGAGGGGTTGCGACGGTGCGGCGGTGCTAGTGTCGCGCGAAACTACTAAAGCGGCGGCTGTGACTGAGAAGACTGAGGCTGAGACTGAGAAGGTGGTGGCGGACTGAGCTGGTGCGATGGTGGAGGCGGACGGGGCGGAGGCAACGACTGAGGGCAACGCAGGGGTGACGGCGGCTGTGGCTGACAAGGGCGTGGCGGCGGTGGCTTGTGAGACGGTGGTGGAGGCGGTGGCGTGTGGCGCTAAGACGTCAGTGGCTGAGGCTGAGGCTATGGCGGCGGCTGACGAGACTAAGGCGGCTGGCAAGGCTAAGAGCGCGGTGGCAGCAGTTGACTGATCTGAAGCTGGGGCGACGGAGACGGCTGGCAAAACTAGGGGCGCGGTGGTGGCGGCTGAGACTGAGAAGGCTGAGGCTGAGGGCAGGGTGGAGACAGTGGCGGCTGGTGATGCTGGTGCTATGACGGACTGGGCTGAACTGACGAGTATGGGCGAGGCTAAGACAGAGACTGATGCAAAGTCGGCGGCTGGCACGACTGAGGCTACTGTGGCGACAGACGAGACGGTGTGTAAAGAGTTGTGTGGCTTATTCATCAACCGTCCACCTGTCCACTCCTACTCCAGGACAACGACAGGGTGTTCTTCCCTTCCCAGAGCTGCTCACCATACCTTGCTCTACCCCTCCATTTCAACCCCCTAAACCCTCATGGGCTTGAAGCAACGTGCTTCAAAACGCCGGCCTGCACCGACACGTACTACTGGCCAAAGGAAGGCTGCCCAAAAAAAAAACTGGTGGAAATGAAAGTGACAGCTCAGGCACTCCCACTCGACCAAAGCGATCACAACCATGAGCTCAGGCTTCCAAGACATCCCTTCCTGCTATTGATGAGGATGGGGAGGAAGAGTCCTATGCCTATGTAAATGTAGAAGCCTGGGAACTCACTACAGCACAAACGCATGGACCACAAGACATGCAAAATTGTCGCAAAGGCGCACGGCCTCAATGTTGACTCACCCACACAGCTATATGGCTGGCCGTGAATCGCTTACAAGAGTACATATGTGTGTATTCCTTTTGTGCCATCTCCTCTTCGTCCTCACATCATCATCATCATCGCCGCCAGCACGCCACCCTCGCCCCCATCAAACGCCGCATGCCCTCGCCCTCAATGCCCCCGCCTTCACCATGCACTGACGAGTCCCAACGCACAGCCGAAGAGCCCCATACCACGCCGCTGTCTTCGTTGCCATCGGACAGTGTTGCTACTGTACATTTCGGTATGCTTTTCTCCCCTTTTTTACTAGACTCTCATTTTGTTAGTCAGAGATCTGCACGCCGCCTATGCATTCATTTCCCAGCCTGCCACCGTCTTCCCTCTCCCTTTCTACTTCCATGCCCCCTCGCTCCTCTCCCTCACATCTGCCATCCAAGTTCTCCAATCGTCCCACCTGCAATCGCGTTCGGCAGCGCCATCAGCGCCCAAGCGACCACCCACCAGCACTCTCCCTATCCCCCCTCCAGCCTCTCCTTTGCATCGTCTCCCCCTCCTCATGTCGCGACTCGACCACACCCCTCATCACCACACCTGGCCTTGGCCATCCTTCACAAATTGCCACACGCCACTACCACAGCCGCTGGAGACCACGACTCGATACCTCACGTTGTCCAGCTTCGGTCCCCTTCTCACGTCTAGATTTCCTTTCATATGACTGTCTTTTGTGCTTTTCCTGTCCCTTAGCCTTAGTTCTAACCTGTATCTGCTACCATGTTGAATAAAGTTGCCCTGTTGTTCCCTTATCATCTGTGTGAACCTGAGTGCAGTCGAATGAACAAACACGTTCTCGCGTTCCCACTAGGTGCTCCTCCTCTTTGGAGCTTCAGTCTTATGAAGTCATTCTGCATTCTTGGACACACTTCACCGCCCCATGGGCTCAGGTGTGCACTTCCTGGGGGGGCTCCTTCCCGGCACACGACCGTGCTACTGTCACACAATATGAGGGAAATGACGTTGCACACCACAACGATTGAGTCAAAAACACTATGGGGCTGCCTCAAGACAGCCCATGGGTACAACATGAGGGAAAAATAATAGATATAGACCATGATTTTGAGTTGTAATTCATCTAATACATATCTGGAGGTGGCTTGAGACCAGCTCCACCAATTCTCACTCAAATCTCATGAAAACAATGGGGCTGCCTAGCCCTCATTCAGGCGATTCAGGGACAATAAGTTTCATGTGAATTAAAGCTGTTTTGAGGGAGATATTCACCCCGCACGTTTGAGAGGGTTTTCTGCACCGATTTGGGTGGAATTCAAACTCCGCCAAGTGCGCTGAAAACGGCAATAAGTCCTTACTAACAGAACTTGGCATCAATCTTGCTCCGATCCCATTGTTCAGTGACAATCAAGGCTCAATATTCTTAGCCTCCAACCCTGTACAAGAGAAGTGCATCAGACACATTGATTTGCACTATCACTTCCTTTGTGAAGTCATACAAAACAAACAGGTGGAGTTATTCTTTATTGAAGGGGCTAACAACCCAGCCGACATGTTCACCGAGAACCATAGTCATGTCAAGTTCCTCAAATTCAGGGAGCAGGTAGGACTAACATTCTACCCCTGAAT
>JAGFNK010000737.1:0-23476 GCA_025769875.1 Russula earlei | reverse complement strand
CTTCATCTTGTGAAGGATACGTGGAGCTACATGCTGGGAGCAGATGCGTACGTTGATGTCTTCGGGACTCCAAGCAATTTCCGAGCAACCCTGATGTCGCTTGGAAAGGTTCGAGGATCTGCTCTCATATTTGACAAGCTGGCCCTTGACTTTCTGAGACCTCCTTAAGTGATTTGAGTCTGATGTTGCTCAACTTTCGAGTTGAGTGGTCCAGTGTCCTGGACAAGCAGTTCAAACAGACTTCGCAGTAGGAGTGAGTCACATTCTGCCAACTAGCGAATGAATTCACTGTTGCTAACGTCAGTGTGTGCGTATGTCCACAGCTGATCCTCACTCGGCAGTTCTGCACCAATTATCCTCCATGTTGAGACCAACTTGCCTGTGTCAGCAAGGAGTACTCCTTTCAAGGTCGTTCACGTCCTCAATATTCTTCTGTAAGTACATCTTCAGGCCTTCCTTCATGGTCTTCCTAGTGAACCAACTGGAAACCAGATGTATTGATGGCTGCCAACGTTGTCTCCATGTTTGTTCGGTGTGTTTTGATCACGTTAAGCAATGCTCTGGTAGGTGGTGATGCCAGGGCTTGACTTTTCAATGACAGCGTGGCCTGGCTTTGAGAAATGGCCCTCTTCTCCAGCTCACCAAGGAATTCAGTGTTTTGGGGTCAGAAGTCATAAGTGATATTCGTCCTGGGGTGCTAATTTGATGGCATCTTGCATGCCCCTGGCGTGATCCCACATTGCGTGTGGTCCCCGCCCGTCGTCAAGTGTGGCGATGATCCAGAAATTGTTTTGGATTGTTCAAAGGTCATTCTTCTGGACGCATGCGATGATCTGTGTTTGCATTGGGCTGTCACAAGTTTAATCAGACATGCTATGTAGGAATATCAAAGTTGATGGCATGCCTTATTAGATTGTGATAAGATTGTGAGGCATCAAATTCCCCTGACGCTTTTTGGTCTTATTGTCTACAAGTTTGCCATTGCAGCCAAAGTAGCACTAGCAGGCAGCATGATGGCGATTCTATGGTGTAATGGACCTCCGTATGGTGGGTTTTAACTGCCAAATATGAAGCCGTTCCTCAGCGCTATCCCTTCTTGAATGAATTGATGCCTTGTACATCAATTTTCGTGGCGATCTGTTTCATGGGTCTCAGTTCTGCATGTCATGTACCTAATGGGCTTCGTTGTTTCCTCTTTATCCTCTTGACGCTCATTTTCTTTTCTTATTCTCTCTAACAAATGACCAGTAACCAGGGAGCATTGCAGCCCTACAACACACTTCTATGCTTACGTTTTTGTCCCTTGTTCTTCATGAGTGGTTGTATTTCTGAGCTTCAACAACAAACCAGGTAGGCGACACTATTTAAAATATCAGTACTTCTCACATTAATTACTATCTTTCCCCATGCCTTGCATACATCCTCACTGCCATCATCGCCGCTTCCTCCCTCACTTCTCGCCGGGAACAATGAGATGCCGATTCAGTGCAGAGTTGGTTCCTCCACTGCCTCATGCCATGATGCATGTGTTCCTGACATCAGAAAATAGTCACGCCAGTGGAATGTCCATCTCCGCCACCTCCATCGCCACTGATGCCAACAACACCATCTTCACCACTCATACCCAAGCCCTCAGGAGAGGTCGGTCGTGTCGGACGTGGGGATACGCACTCAAGAATGTCCTTGAGCAAGAGCACGGATGGGAAAGTGGACTCTACCCTAAAATTAGAGTATAACCAACTTGTGCAGGGCGCAATTATCATGCTCAAATCTTTTCAGGAGAGAGTATGCTCTCTGGCAGACACATATTTGGACACATCAGTTCCATATTCCCTTCAAATCAAGGACAAACTTATGCTTCTCTGTGAACTGGTGCGATATTTTGTCAATTGTTCAATGTAAAATTGATCATGTCAGGCAGGCTTCCACAGAATTTCCAATACTCCTCAAGTTTGAGAACAACTGGGTAGTACATGACTATCTACATGTCTATTTGAAGAACAGCACCCAGAAAGCCAGAAAAGAATCAGCAGGATAAGGATAAGGAGCTTGCAGCTGCTGCCAAGGGCAAAGGTAGAGGTGTGTATGCTGGCAACTCCTAGAGTCCATGATTCTAATCGCCCACTCAATCAGCCAATTGACTGGCAAGAGCTTTGCTGTATTGCAACAGACTTATTAGTCTGGAAGTCATCGCACACCTACCTTTGGCCTATGTCAGATCGACCAATGCGAATTTTATTATCTGGCAGCTCGTTTCGATTATCCTGCTTAGATCTTATCATACGCAGGGAAGACTGCCCCGTTGCGACGACTGCCCCCTGCCTGATTTGGATCTGAGCCCGTGGCTCGAGCGGGCTCGAGCGGCTAACTAGCCCACTTAGCCACGAGCCAATCAGTGGCTCGGCTCACTCAATTCTATTTGGCTTGAGTGCATAACTCAGAAAGCGTGGCAGGAACATATGAGCGGGCGGGAGCTCAATACGTAAATCCCGCCCCCACCGTTTTTCATTCACATCTCCTCGCAGCTCTCCATTTCGAGGTCCCTTCTCAGACATGTCTGAAGCCAAAGAAATTCTTGTTCACAGACAGTGGTTTTATGTCCGCGTCATGGTCCCCATTTGGCAGAAGCGGCCAAAAGACTTATCATCATAAGCCTTTGACTTGGAGTTGGAGATACAACGAAAGGCTGCGTGTCATCACACATCCGTCCCACTGCATTCCTTGCCAGAGGTGGCAGGAGCATCACCTCGCAGCTACAATGGATGACGAAGAAAAGTCTGAAGAAGAAAAGTCGCTGGACTCTGCATATCAAGCCCATGACTGCACTGCTTCTCGTCCTTTCCAGGGAAGGATTGATCGTCTCGAACAGGAGTGGGACGACTTCCTCGAAGAGCTCGCGGCGCTGTGTCAGGAACTCAGAAATGCATGAATGAAGCTGAAGGAGAGCCTCGACGTGCACAACGAACTACAGCGCGCCCTTGTGGATCGTGCCATCGATCAGCCACGCAAGACTGTGGGCTGCACTCCTCCCGCCTCCCCATCATGCTCATCCAGACAGCATAAACGCCTGTGCCTCGCGACCATCGCTCATCAAGACTCCTCAACCCCACTATGTCATGCAGAGCGGGACGTCATTGCCATTGACTGCGAATCTGAGCAGGATGTACCGTATGTCCCCCCTCCACTCCCACCTATTGCTATGACTCATCGCTGCTCTGACTCCAGGACTTCACAGGATTGATATATGATATAGCATGTACCATAGCAGGTTGTTCATGACAATGTCAATATGTTCCATGGTTTGATACAGTCCTCGTAGATTTACTACGATATGACGCTTCAAACTTAATACATGCCATTGATATGAACTGTCGTGAACCATTCTCCGGAGAGGGCCCTTGAAGGACCCTTCCTTATAGGAGGAAACCCAGCCTCCATGATGTCACCCTGTTCACACGAGCAAAAGGGGTGAGTAGAGGTGTCCACAATATCGTGCGTGCATTGTTGCGCGAGCGATTCTCGGCACAATCGACATACAGCAAGCCCCACTTAATGGCAACCCTTCTAACAATAAAAGACAGTATTAGGGCCCTTCTAGGGACCCTTTAGGACGACTCTAGGTGCTCTACAGTGGGTACTAACCTGGTATCAAAGACTCTACAAAGCGTTATTAGACCAACTCTAATAACTGAAAGAGTGAACTATAAGGCAATACTAAGGACCTTAATAGAAGTATTAGGGTCGACTCTAAGGACCCTAATAGAGCTATATAAGGGCCTTAAAGATAACACTATTCCCTAACCAAACTCCAAGTCCTCAAATGACCGGCCCTAAACTAACTAACAGGAAATGAATCAGGTGCTTGCATGCGCACTAGAACAGCAAAACACATGGACAATGAAAGCTCTTACTCAGCAGCTTACTGAGCATGACTGAGCATGCTCAGTAAGCACACTCCAACTTCTTACTCAGCACTCTATTGTGCTTGATAACAAGGTTATGACTTGTTCTCCATTTAGCAGTTCTCTTGTAGTATATAAGCGCTCAATAAAGTAGTGGACAGTCCTCAGACTGTCCATTTGTTTACAGCACTCTCCATTCCTGGGATACTCCTTAAAGGACCATCCCCTTGTGACTATCCTGGCCTCTTCCCTGCGTGACTGCTCTACTCTCACGGTAACAGTGCCTCTCTGGTATCTGTTACTACTCTGGACTTTACTTCTGGCCCATGCCATCTTGGACATCTATCGACTCGTCTTCGAGCTTATCCCTCACTCTTGAACTGGATAGTTCAACAGTGAGTCTTGACATGAACTCTGTGCACTCGGCACTATGGCCGGCAAAAGCGTACGACGTCACTGGGATCATAGATCTGCCTCAGGGCTGGCCGAATGACAAGCATTCCTGACCAGATTCACAAAACACTTTACATACATGAGCACGCCAGATCCAGCATTTTTCCAGGAGAATTTTGCATGAAAGCGCATATCTCCATTATCAGGGCAATTATCGCTGCATATGATAGGGCAATTATCGCCACATGGTGATAGGGCACTTATGGCCCGTTGTTCTCCGGTTTGCACAGGCCGTGTAGTGGACAGATACTTAACCTTGCACTCACAAATCAGGTCTCCCCTTTGTTCCACCATGAGTCAGTGATTGTTCATATTTTGTTTGGAATCCGAATTTGTATCTCACAGCACGTACATCGTGTTTCAGAGGCAGTCACTGGCTAAATAGCAACGTAATGTGCTCAGGCTTCTGAGGACGGTAGTCTGCTGGGGTGGTATGTAGTGGTCGTCGCTGTGGCTAAGTGGATGTCTCATGTTTCCCAGTTCTCCCCTTCTCCTGGGTCCATATAATTGCGGCCTCACAACCCCGTGTTATTTATTTATTTGCTTGCCATTTCATACCTTAATGAGCAGGATGTTGTAAACTTATGTCTCATTGCTGATATCGATATGTGTTTTACATATATGTGCATATGTGTTGTGTTGCACATGTGAATGGGGGGGGTATATTGGTTGACCCCACAAGAACGTATGTACCTCCTCATGCTGGCACTCTGATCTTCCCTGGACTCACTCTCCTCTCTCTCTCCCACAGTTGCTCGCTTGCATCTTCCCTCTCTCCCTCCATGTGTGCAGATCATACCTATTTCCTGAAAAGGAGGCCCCTGCATTTCAATAAGCATATTCCCGACGGGCGGAGAGTCGAGCAGGCACAACGTAATTCCGCGATTCCCTTTTTCTTTTGTCTTGTCTTTCACTCAGCTCTTATACATGGCCAGAACCAAACAGACTGGTCATCCTCCCCCTCCAGTCCTACGTTGGACTTACAACCAGACTCGTCGCATCATCACACATGGCCAACAATGTCATGTGTGCCGCCACTTGCAGTTCCATCTCGATGATCACAAGGACGACGAGTCAATGGCCCACACATGGGAAGCCTGTGACCACGCGGAGGCTCAGCCTTTCCAGCAACAGATTGATCGTCTTGGAGAGGAGTGTGATGAAGCTTTCAAAGAGCTCACCACTCTCCGCCAGGAGTTCGATGGTGTGCTGAGGGAACTCCAAGGTGTGCAGCAGGATCTCGACTGGCTGCATGAGGCTGTGGACCCCGCTCCCACATCAGCATCAAGCTCATCCCGGCAGCATAAATGCGCGCACCTCCAGACCATCACCTCTCCTCAAGGCCCTGCTGAGCAGGACATTATCTACATCGACTGCGAACCCAACTAGGATGTCCTGTATGTCCCCATTCCTCTTATTGTCGCTGTGACACATTACCCCTAGTTATCATTTTTCGTCCTTACCACCCATCGCGCGCTTGCACACAGACCGTATGACGTGTCGAAGTCACGTGCGCCTGTATGCACATGCATGCCGAGGCTGCACCTAGCGAACAGAAAGGGACTTTGATTTGCTCACATGGACATTTGCTTTACCTGTCATTAAAGAACACCGTCCATAGTTGAAGTGTAGTTACCAGTGCGTACGCGTGCATGCGCATACCTTGTAGCGGCCTTACTTGTACACTCAGATAGTTTGCCTTGGATCCTCAGTGTTCATAGCCCCACAGTGAGACACTGAAATAATCTTATTATATTAGACTTGGGACTTGCTGCAATAATTCCTTCCTGTGGCCACTTCGGCCCGCAACTCCGGCTCGTAGCGGCCGTGTAGTAGACAGATACTTAACTCGCCACCTATGAACATTTCCCCTTTTTGCGTTCCACCTGGTTATACTCAATTGCGTATGTCGGAACGAAGTATGTCCCTCTGCATTCACTAATGTCCTCCAGGAAATATAGCATATGAATCAGCATTGTACTGTATCTCCAGAGGACATACCCGAGTTCCTAGCAACACAATGGATGAGTGTCAAGCAATTTGGGGACGCTGGTGAGTGAGCTTTTGAAGTTTCTAGCCTCAGACGTGATTTTCAACTTGCTCAGGCATATCATGTCGTAAGGGTCCGTTCACTAGGTTGGAGGTAGGACAAGTTCATGCCACATTAGGGACGTACAAGAAGGTGCACAATGCATTGGAATCATCATTTGTTTTGCTAACGCACTGCCGTTTAGGAAAATGACCTGGATGACGAGCAGTTGGATGATCTCATATACTCTTCCCAGCCTACTAATGGGTTTTGGAGCTGCATCGGTCGGTGTATACTCAAGTAATGCCGATATATGTGTTATATGTGTGCTTTAGCTCGTGCCGTGCCCCAGAGGGGGGTCAAGTCCGTCTTTTACCACGTTCGGCGTGCGCGTGATCCCCTTGCTAAAGCAGGGAAGTGGGGGGGCTGCGGAGGATGAGCAGCTGCGCAGGTGAGACGTCTGTCAGTCTCCACATGTTTCCTTTCTTATCTCCCTCCTCCCAACAGAGCTGTCCAGAAGAAAGGAAATGACTGGGTTGCCGTCGCAGAATTAGTGCAGGCACTCACCGGCCGACTGTAGCGACCGGTTTCGCCAACACACACAATATCAGGGCATCAGACAGAGAGGTATGTCTCCTGATATGTGTTCTATCAAGACCTTCTGATGCTGCATCTGTATGGAAAAGGAGCCTGGTCTTCGGAGGAGGAAGGCCAACTTCATCACCCAATTGAGGAGTTGGCCCGGGAAGGTAAATCGGACATGTCTGCTCGAGGATTTTGGGTTTCCATGTCAAAGGCCATGGGAGCGACCCGGACACCAAAGCAGTGTCAAAGCAAATGGTCTATAATGGCACCCCATGTCAAAGAAATCCATTTGCCTGCCTTGTTTATGTTACATTCTTGATAGATGTTATGTCTCCTCATAACATGGACCGTTGCAACGAGACAGCCACTACCTTCCACAACAATCATGTTCATTTTTCTGTCTCCCCCCATCATTTGCCAGTCTATCGTAACACTCCTATAATTTGAGGTCCTATCCCGTTGGACAAACGCATTGGTTGTATGCACAGTTTCTTGTACAGTGGATACTTAATGCCGGCATGAAAGAAGCCTGTAAATTTGGGATGACGACGAGGGGGTCGTTATATCTGGACAGACAGAGGCATGGGGTTGGCTGAAACAGGGATCTTGCAGTAGTGGTTTATACCCTCCGATCACTGAGCAGCTACGAGGATGATTGAACTACCACCCGTAAATACCCTTCTTTTGCTTTCAACAGCCTAATGGCACCGCTTTCCAAAACAAGGCGCTTGCTAAACCATGGTCATGAAGAGCGGGCATCCAGCACCTTAGGAGGACAGTCAGCATAGCCAACGCCACAGATTGGTATGATATTGAACCGACTTGCCTGGCACTGTCTGACATTTAATTTTTGAGATAACCCCACAAGATCAAGTCCACCGTCTGGCGTCAAGGGATATTCGATCTCATTCATATGTTCCAGGTCCTTTCGTTGTTCGTAAATCCTCACAAGGATGTAACTTTCCACTTTTCTTTTTTTCCTTGGCGCATCCTTCCCAAAAGGGTAGGATCGTTTGCTTGGAATTGCAATTGTGTTTGACTGACACCAGGAGCAGACGTACAATCAGTATTTCTGTCAGACATCTTCTCTTGATCGTCTGTCGGTGCTGGAGTCAATGCATGCCAGACGTAGAATGTGTCGACCTCGCTGTGTGAATGCTCCGCTGCTGTAGGCGTGTGTAAATCGGAAAGTGCTTGCTGGTTCATCGCTGTGTTCTTGCTGTTGATGGCCTCAGTTTTCATCGGCATGCTCTGCTCAGAGGTGCTGTCAGGTCTTGGGAGAGTAATCACGCGTTGAGGCAAGAAATTCGGAAGTCGAATCTTCAATCTTAATTGATCCCTGTCCCTGCGACTATGCTGCCCATGCTAGCTTCCATGGTGAATAAAGGACAAGCGACGGTGAGTTCATCTCACATGGATCAATAGTGCATCAATATATGGCTTCTTCAGCGGGCGACTCGAGCCACCCACATTGATGCCAGCGCTTGACACATAACTCCTGTAGTACAGGAATACTGTATCGTTTGAGGGTCTTCTCGGTCGGATCGTGTTGCCGAAAGAGCACACTCGGCGTGGTCGATTGTATACATTGATAAAAACCTCATGGTAAGTATGGACCTTTTATTACGCAGTCTGATGCTCAGACCCACTAATGATCTCACCTCTAAGCGTAAGGGACCGCCCTATAGGCACCCACGGCGAGAACAATTATCCCCAAAGTTAGTGCCGCTCTCATGAACATGCGTGCTGGGTGATACCCTTCTCTCCTCGACAGTGCTGCAAAAGGGCACTGTGTTCTATGCTTTTGAGAAGTACACGTAAGAATGTCTTCTATCTCTTCCCAAACGCGCTAACTGTTGGTCGCTCATCATCGTGCTTGTTGGCGATAACAATTATCCTCGTCGTGTGATAATGACTCGTTTCTCCCTAACCAATTACGACGAGCTGCCTGATGTATACGCATATGCGTCTCGATCTCCCGAATATACAGTTTGAGCCCACAATAGTACCTGCACCTTCTCAAGGTATTTAAACCCATGGAGACCATGACGGTGACAATTGCCTCTGTATCACAACAACCCAATCGCAAGCATGGTATTGAACCCTTCATTGCTTAATCCCCTTCGCCATTTGACTGCAGTCAAACGACGAGGGAATACTGTGTCACCACCACCATCACCACCACAGCAATTGCAAACTGTCACCGGGTGAGCCTCTGTGCCAATGCGTATGTCTGACTGTCCTCCGCTCATAAACCCAACAGTTGGAGTGCCCACCAGACGGAAATGAGCGGAAACGGCACTTTTGCTCATCAACCGATTGTAATCGTTGGAAGGCAGTTAAGAGACGCCGAGTACAGCAGCATCAAACACACCTTGTACGCTGACCATTCATGCAAATTTCCATTCCGTAACAACTTTTGTAGTGCACAGGGATCCAGGACATGCCTGTCGAACTACTTCTTATGATTTCCACCCATCTGGACAATGACGATCTTCGAACATTGGTACTTGCTTCACGATCCATAGGTCGATCGCTCTTACCAGAGTACTTGCACCGCTGTGGGCTTGAGGCGAACGACACAAGTGAAGGGGGCTCAGAAGTGACACTACATGAACCGAGCGGATATGCGTCTCTTGGACTGTGGTCTGCTATTCACACCTTCAAACCCCCCGAAAAGATGTTCTGTTCCATCCCTTGCTCCCCACTGGAGGCCCAAACTGTGATGAGATTCCTTACCCAGTTTCCTTATCGAGCCTTCAAATATGCGCAATCTTTGGGATTTCCACCTTCTTCTCCATGGGTCCGATCCACTTCTGCTGGCCTCTGGGTTCATCAAAATGCACCAACTGTTTAACACCCTACCACTCACACGACTGCACTTCGCAGGATTCGGTTCTGTGGATTGTCTTCCTTCCTCCATCGCCTTACGAAGTGGAGCATGCAGCTCTCACACAATTAATTTACTTGATATTTCATCTGATTACGCCTTCGCTCCTGGAATCGCGGAAACCACTGATGGGGATTCTCAAGCACTCACCTATCGAGTCCCTGTTCCTTTGCATAGTATCTTTGAAACCCTCCCACTGGACCGCTTTACTTGGCGAGCTCAACATGACATCTCTCGAGAAACTCGTTCTCAAAGGGGATATCCCAGGGCCAGCGCTCATTCGTTTTCTAACCAAGCACAAGGGCCTTAAGAGCATCTGTATCCAATGCAACGTGCCATTGGACCACATTCAACCTAGCCGTCAGCCTTTCCTACCCAATCTTCTGACCCTTTGTGCTCCATTGGGGATTTGCTGTGACATTGGAGAGCGACTGGGTAACTCGACAAGCCTTTACAACCTAGAAGTGGAAATGAGCCAATTCCAACCGCATGATCCTACCTTTCTTCATCTCTTGCAAATCATGAGCCATTTCCAGAACCTCGACCATCTTGGGCTTTGAATTTTGCCGACTTTGCCATCTGCCTCACCGCATACAAACCTGAGCCACTATGATAGTGATGGTTACCCAACTCGTGAGCTAAGACAGATCTGCACTCTGAGTTGGTTCCTGAACCAGGCTTGCTTATCACATAGAGATATGGTATGACCTTACCACATTTTCGTCTTCCATGTCTTACCCATATAACAGGACATCATGTGTGCCTATGTACGATCCTTTCCGATGGTAGAAAGGGTTTATTGGGAAGATGCGGGCGGTAAGTTGGGGACGGATGTCCTTGATGCACTACGTAGGGCAGCAAAGCCCACAGCTTCATACTGTCATTACCGAATTGCGTGGTCTCTCTTAGATGAATGTGTGCGCGCATATGTGATGACGACTTGGCAGGTCGTTCATGTCAATGTCAATACTTTCCTCGGTTTTATTCTGTGTGTGAGAATTTGCATGAAAGCGCATATGTGCGTATCTCCGTCATCGGGGAGATTGATCCCCATCGGCCAATTATTGCCAATAAGGCACTTACGGCCCGCGGTTCTCCGGGTTTCACTGGCCGTGGCCAGTGTAGTAGGCAGATACTTAAGCTGAGCGAGCTCGCGCACCCTGAACCACCCTGGTTTCGCTCGAGTATGTACGTCGAAGTGATCGTTCATATGGTACATGTAATTGCTGCCGCACACAACCTGTTTTAAGATTAGAGTTAAGAGAGAATCATTGACTGCGGGACCACGTACTGATTGCAGTAGGTGATTCTCACCTTTTCTTTGTCTCATCTCACAACATGGCCGTCATCCGTCCCAGCACAGCCGCCTCAAACCGAGCAAAGTAGTCTAACTATAACTACTTCACCTCTAAAATACGACCTATCAGGAAGTCACACACACACATCCACACCTCAAAAGCTAGCTTCAGAGAGATATAAGGACATGACCTGGGACGTATGTGACAAATTCATCGGGCCTATGCCAATAGCCGAATTCCTCTCGGAATTCAGTGCCAGAAGCAAGCCAAGCTCGAAAGACAGGAGCGCATCATCAGCTTCGACAAGCGCTCCATCTCACACAATGAGGATCACTTTGTCAGTCCCCACATTCAAGGGGGGATCCACACTCACGTACATGACAGATACAGGCAATCAAAACGTCCGGCCTCGCTGATAATCTCACATTCGTCAACACCACTGTTAAGCAAGATAAGGCAATCCTAGGGAGACCAGACATCGTTATCTATCGGAAAAGGGAAGGTCATCAGGAAAACGAGCGGCTGACCTCACTGGACTGGAGAGCGGTCGATGTGTGGATCGAAAACAAAAAGGGAAAAGAGGACATTTTTCACAACCTTACACATATGAGGCGAGAGGTTGGGGTCGAGTGTCACATTAGGTGGACTGAGCACGCGTATCGTGTGTGTGGTCAACTCACACATTATGCCACTTCTATCCATCATTCACAGTTTCGGGTCTTCTCTTACTCGATCATCCTCTTTGGAAAGGCAGAAGGGCGACTACTGCGATGGGATCAGCAGTGGTGCAATCTATACCGAGATATTCGATTGGACCAAAGATCCCAACACCCTTTCCGAATTCATCTGGAGGCTCAACTCTCTCACTTTTGCCCAGCGTGGATACGACACCACTGTCACCTCGGTCTCGAAGAACGATAAGGGGGTTGGTGATGCACAGTCCACGCTGGCGGTATACATGGACGTCGAGAAAATTGAAGTTGAAGACCTTCGCCAGATTCTTGTCAATGACGATCATGCCACGGACAGGACAGCCGAAGCCCTATATCATATGGAAACCAATATGGGAGACGAAAACCCTTTTTGGTCGGTCGACATTTGGATTTGTGTGCCATGACGTCGAACGGAATAAACTGGTTTACCTCAAAGATTACTGGCGTACCAATTTCCCAGGTATCGAGAAAGAAGGGGATATTTATCACGATTTACTAGAAGCAAAAGTGCGTTTCATTCCAGAGTTGGGTCCAGCTGGCGACGTGCTGTCGACACCGGAGCATTCACTCGACATACAATGCACAAGGACGCAAGACTATGTGAAAGATGGTGAACGCAAACGTATTTGGTGTCCCGGTACACCGCGCGTCAAATGATATGTCCACTACCGACTTGTCTTGAACACGCTCGGACAGCCGCTGAGTACATTCAGATCGACTCGGGAGCTATGCCTAGGTCATTCAGGATGCTATGATCGGTGAGGATTGGCGTTACGTTTAAGTTTGTTGTTTGACAATTTGGAACAGCTCATATGGACGCATACGACAAAGCAAAAATTTTACATCGGGATGTGAGCGCAGGAAACATTCTGATCGCCCCAGATCGATCAGGTTTATTGATCGACTGGGACATGTCCAAGAGGATGGATGTGACCCAGCAGAGACAACACTCCCGCACGGTATGATCTGTTTATCCCCTATGCGCGGCGAATTGACTTCAGTGTTCAGGGTACATGGCAGTTCATATCAACAGGACTTTTATTACACCCTCACTGCTCGATCTCATCAAATTTCAGATGATATTGAATCCTTTTACTGGGTTCTTATTTATATTGTCATGAAATGCTGACATTCTGCGATCGAGGGCCAATCACAAGATATGCAACACGTATTTGATGGATACAGAGACGTGGATGAAGATGGTGTTATCCGGGGCAGTGACGGAAAGCTATCTTTCCTACACAAACTAATGCTTCACCCGGATTCGTTTGGTTTTGTCCCGGAACCATGCCGCCAGATCATTGAAGAGTTGCGCACCCTTCTTAAAACCTTCTATGATGATATTAACCCAAAATCAATTATGCCCGAACCTCAAGCGGAGAGGAATGTCCGGACGGAGGTCAAGGACGCTCACGAGAAGCTTTGTTCTTCTGAATGGGTCTTGAATCTCATAACACGGAACCTGGAATCCAAAAATTGGTCCAACGATGACGGCAGCCTATCAAAGACCATCGTTGGTCATGATCCAACGTTCAGCAGGGGCTGCTGCAAGTGCAAGGCTAAAGATGATGATAGTCCTGTAGAAATGAAATGGGTCTATCATTCAACAAAAAGCGTAGAGGACGATATCCACCAAAAGGATCTTCACTTTCCAGGTATAGCTCGTCGGCTGTCTCGCAAGGCTTTCCATGTCCAAGGTAATTCTTTAGTACGTCGTCACACAGTGTCCCGCTGTAAGGTGGCATCCCATTCCAGCCCTGCGTCATTGCTCTCGACTCTCTTTCATCGCGTACCGGTTCCACCTCCGCTGCCCAGCCAGCTCTCGACCCTCTTTCATCGCAGCTCATCGCTCTGGCTCGTCTTGTTCCACATCCATGTATCGCACTCCCAACTCGCGTCTTTCTGTCTCCCCAATCCCCCAATATCCCCCTCTCTCATAGATCGCGTCTCGTATGTAGAAACTCTAGTTACGCCTTGGAACAAGAGACCTGTTTTGTCCCTTCTTTTGTGTGTGTTTTTGCGAACTCAGCAAGCCGCTGCCTGCTGCCTTCAACACAGACTTGGTTCTTAGTGGGAAAATACAAACAAGATTCAATTATAAGAATGCTAACTATATTATTTGGCTCGAGTAAAATTGTAACAAAATGTAAAGCCCAGATCTTCGCGTTGAGTTTAATCTGTGTGGTCAGTCTCTGTCATCGAGGCGATTGATCCCCATCGGGTGCGATTGATCCCCATCGGCCGATTATTGCCATGTAATGAGTAGACCGTTCCTATTTAAAATTTGGTGTCATATTTGTGGATGCACTTTATGTCTCGATTTATTCAATATAAATCCATGTATTAACATACGCCATTGTGTTAAGTTTATCCGAGTCTGCTAAGGCTAAATTGATCGGGCAAATTAAGTGTATATGATCCCCCTGGTGATTTCGGGGCGACTCATGTTGCATCTTAGGTTACATAACTTGGGCACTGAGCTGCCCTCTCTTAAGCATTTGACTAAGTTCTAATTGTTTGGGTTGACATATTTACAATAATGTGATGCATGAGGAGAGGGCAACAAATCAATCAATTGTTTTAAAATAATTTGTAATCTGAGCTGAGTCAATTCAGTGGTCAATATATTTCACCTTTATTGACCACTGAGTTGAGTTTTAGTGGACTGGACTTATCCATTCCTGTCCGTCGTGCAAGTAAATCCGCCATGGCCGATGATGTTGGGCCACGCATCTTAGCCCAATGTGCGATCTGCCAGTCACATTGGGAGTGAAATGGCACCCAGATGGAATCTCCAGGGGCCTCATGACTGGTGTCATGCACAGGAGAACCTTGACATGCACCAGAAATTGGTGCACCGGGATGGCCGAAAGGATACTTGTCAATTACTACTGGGCAGGTGGTCTCCAAGATCGCCTCAGTGCGATCCACACCACTGTGGAGAGTTTCATTTATGTCGGGATCGGTGGTGTTAGCGTTGTCAGAAATGTCACTATTGTCGTCTGAAACATAGCAATTAGCGAGAGATTCCTCATATGTACTAGAGAAATTACCATCATGGCTGACATCTGGCGCATTGAACTCACAACTTTGTGATCGCACTGTCAAGATGGGATTATCAACCAGAATCTCACCCGTGCCACTGGTTTCCCCAGTGAACACTCCATTTGACATCGATGCCACGCCGCCAAGGAGATTAGAACCTTGTGATGGTGCATGCACCATTTGACAACCGAAGCGTTGAGTTGTGGTGATGTGAAGGCAGTATCCGTGATTGGTAAAGGCTTTATTGCAGCCTGGGCATCGAGTATATGTGGTATTCATGATTGTGGGGTGGATGGGAGATGAAAATATTGCAATGTCAGTCACACTTGGACTTGCAATATAAAAGGGGACGTACATTTGAGACCTTACGTCCTTATTCACCCCATTCCTGTCGTTTCTGCTTCTGTTTTACGTCCCATTCCTTTTGTTTTCCTTATCTCTTATCATTTGTCATATCGCTCGTTCCTGTTGCTAAGTATTGATGGCCCCTCGCACATGTCGTTCTCGGAAAATTGCACCAGGACAAACCACAACAAACCCTGAACAGCAAGGTGAGTCCAAGATGTTGTAAGTTATCTTATCTGACATGATAACAAGCAGGAATGAAACGTACCATTTCCTCAACATATGTTTGTCCTCCCACCCATCTGGCGGCACCATCTATGTCTGAGATACCCCCTATAAAGATACCCCCCATGAAAAAACCACGCAATGCAGGTATGTGAAGCGCACCTTTGGTGAATCATGTTGACATTGAAATGAAGGCCCTCCTCGTGCTCGTCCAGATGCAGCTTGAACTAGGGTCAAGACAGCTGCAGCAAACAGGCAGCAGTGGATCAGCGATTGACATGAATGACACAGGTGCTATACCGGGTGGGTCACGTGCTTACCAATCGTGTTTTCAATCTGAGTTTGAAGATTTTTCAGTGCATGTTCGCCGTCGCCAAGTTCAAATTGTCCCCCCACCTTCCCCCCCCACCCCCAGTTCTCCCCCCAGTTCCCCTCTCTTCTGATTCCGAAGACTCTGAAGCTCAAGTCGAAGATGATAGTGATGCTGAAACTGAGCCTGATTGGGATGATGGGCCTGCTCAGAAATACCCATCAAACTTTGAGGTGGTGATGAGACAAGAGGTGCGTCTGTGATGTTGTTTTGCTGACTCCAACTTACTGAAATTTTTAGAGGCCATCTTGGCAAGGGCCTTCCAGTTCCTCTCCTCCAAACACTGGCAGGGGGTTTGTTGATTATGCTCACGATGTGTCAGCCCCGTGTGGTGGTGCTCTGGAGGCGGCTGAACGTATGTGGCCTGCCGAGACTAACCTTCAGCTTGTTCCGGGATCAAACAGATTTACACTGTCTGGGCAGCAGCCACTCATTCGACTTGTTGTCCAAGATGCCATTTCACGGGTCCAGGCATCACTTTTATTTTGTTGTGCCTTTCCAATTTCTACCATGTCATCAACAATTATCCGGGACTCACTTCTTGCTGCGGCTGAGAAGTATAAACCAGGTGCATCAGACATCTGTGAGCGACTGAAGCAGGATGAGCAGTACATGCTGAGACTGATGCGTCTGGTATGTGACATCCTTTTAAACATTACCTCACTGATGCTATCTACAGCCACGCGCTCGGATTCCATTGTTCCGTAGTGAAGTCAAAGACTGCTGCAATGCAGTGGTGTTGACAGATTTTTTGCACATCGGTTCAAGTGAGGCAATTGCAAGGGCCGTTCAGAAGCAATTATCCAATTACAATTACACTTTCCCATGGGCAACGAATGTGAGCAATTGATCTCCATTTAACTATCACTCACTCCTTCCTAGATGTCACATGGCCTTGTGATGTGCACGCGGCCATATCGTAATAACCGCATCATCCAGGTCATTCAAGATTCTTATTTTGGTGGAGAGTCTACATCGTTTGCTGTGCGCTTTGACCACTTGTTCCCAACATTTGAGGGCCATAATGGAGTGGTGAGCCGTGAGGTCCCTGTCGCAATGGTCGCTTTAGTCGCAACAGCTGGTAAGTCAGGTATCTGTCACGCACTTTATTTTCAACGCTGATCTCTGTCATGTTAGCTTTATGCCGCAATCTATGAGTGGTCTCGTGGCGAGCATCATACTGTGGAGTTTTCAGCAAATACATACCTTGATGTTTATCATGGTCACGTTCATACACTCAAGCACATCCAGGAGAATCAGTAATGGTGCATTTCACAATATGATGGCCGATCTATACTCTCTGGCAAGGTGAGTACATTGTTTGCTGTATTATGTGGTTATTGTATCACTGACTATTCAATTTCAGCATGGCCTCTGTTTCAACTCGTTCGACTCGAATCTCAGGAGTACCAATTGCTGAGCTTGACCTTGATGCCCTTCAAGATTGAGTCTCACTTCATTTGTGGTTTCAACAACCACTGAAACAACTTGATCTAGCTGTGAGTCATCTCTTCATTCTAGACCCCCTATTCACATTTGCACAGTCAACAGCTGGTCATCTATCAGGCATGCGCCATCAATTTCATAATGCTATTGGACAGTTGGATAATATAATTTAGTCATAGCATAGCAAAAAATTACACCAATATTATCACTGTTTATTTCATTGCAACGTCTGAATACCAAGTGATAAATTGTCAATAATCCAGATGAGATTATTGTGGGTTTACTTCCATGATAATTTTGATAATTTATTGCTTGCTTATGGGGGCCAAGGCTTCCGAGCGATAATCTAGAATATTGAAGAATTATCAATAATTTTGTAACATTATGCTGGAATTATCAAATGGGGTTTTTCCTGATGGGGATCCTACTGGTATTATTTCTGTTTTCCCTTGGTTGAATTTAGCTCCTGAGACGGAGCACCAATGTTCCAGGATATCCTGTATGTGGTCTAGGCGGTCGTGTTTACTAATATATAATGTTGTGTCATCTGCAAATAGTGTAATACGTGGGTTATATACTAGGTTAGGTACAGGGAACCCTTGGTAGTGTCTGTCATTCCTAAGGCTGCAAGCTAAGGGTTCTATTGCGAGGTTGAAGAGTAGGCAGGATAGGGGGTCGCCCTGGTGGACTCCTCGCCGGACTTTGAAGGGTTTGCTTAGGATGCCATTTATCATTATTTGTGTTTCGGCATTTGTGTAAAGCGCCTTGACAGTTTGGATGAAGAGGGGGGGGAGGTTGAAGGTTTCGAGAGTATTCCATAGATAGTTATGGTGTATTTTGTCGTATGCTTTTTCTTGGTCTAGGGCGATGATAGCCCCGTCTGTTCCGGTGGCTTCGGCATAGTTTATGACAGTTTTCATTAGTCTGATGTGGTGGAAGATGGAGCGGCGGGGTATGAAGCCCACTTGGTTAGGGTGGATGAGGATGTGGATCAGCTCTACGAGTTGGAGTGCGAGGATCTTTGTGAGTAGTTTGTAGTCTGTGTTTAAAAGTGTGATTGGGCGGTAGTTCTGAATTTCCGAAGGGTCCTTCTTTTTGAATATAGGGCACATCCAACCCTCCGCAAATGTGAAGCGTGGGTCCACACCGAATTTTTGTATGTCATTTAGTACTATTGTGAGGGTTCAGGTTATATTAAAGTATTTCTTATTTGTTCTTGAGGCTTTAATGAAGTTGGATTGGAGTGTTTTCCAAAGTTCATAGGGTAGACCGTCTAATCCCATTGCCGAATTGTTTTTTGTTAGTTTTAGGGTGTTGTCGACTTGCAAACATGTTATTTCCTGATTCAGTGGCGAGTCGTAAGGATGTTGGAGTTTTTGTTGTTCTGGGATTTCGTCTAGGAGTTCACGTAGTTTACGGTTGTACTCATTATCATCATTTGGCAAGTCTAGTCCTTCTTGTTGTAGGTTATCGTGGTAGGATCGTGCAAGCTCCGCCATCCTTCGGGAGGAGCGTTCAAACTGGGGGGGATTTGTCTGCGGTATTTTGAGTCTGTGGGTTAGGTCTCGGGGCTTCTTTTCTATTGCTAGTGCAGACCAGATGCCGCCTAGGGATTCACCATGGTTTGCTAATTTAGTGTTGAAGTATTCCTTGCGGTTGCGGATCTTGGTGAATCGTAGATGCGTTAGTTCATTTGCTAGGATGGCTTCCCTCATTCTCAGATCATCATTTGTATTGAAATCCAGCATGTTGGTCAGCTCTCGGATGTCTTTGCTTATATTGTTGATTCGCGATGTGCGTTTGAGGTATGAATTTTTGGTGTGTTTTTTGGCAATTGCTCTTATGTTGTGCTTAAATTGTTTCCAAAGAGTCTGTGGGTTTGTTGTGTTGCAGAGGGGCATTGGTTGTTTTTAGGTTTTCTAGGTCGCGTTCTAGAGTGAGTCCCCTGACATGAGATTTCATTTATGAGTGTCTTGTTTTGGAGGGAGTATAGTGGCCATGTCCATCGGCCCTTCCCTATAAGGGGGTTCCCTGCTGGGGCATATTTTACAGTGGTCAGCCAGTGGTCGGATTGGACCGGTGTTGGGGTGACTTTCCAGTCGAAGGTGTGTTGGGTATTGGGGTGGGACATATATATTCTATCTAGTCTGGAGTGGCTTTGTTGGCCATTTGCGTTCGCTCTATGGGTGAAGGTTCTCTCATTTGGGTGGTGGTGACGCCAGGTATCTAGGAGGTTCCATTGATGTCATATGTCTCGCAGGGCTGATACTGGCGGTAGGGTCGTCTATGTGTGCTGGCGCTCGGTCAATGGCATCTTCTGTAACATTGAAGTCACCCAACATGAAGTCAGGTTTCCTGCAGTCTAAGGTTTTGTCTCGCACTTTCGACATTTTCCCAGAAGGAGGTATGCAGGGTTTTGTTTACAGGGGCGTAGACATTTAGGATTGTGGTTTCCTCCGATTCACGCCATTTAATTTTGATTGCAAGGGTGCGTCCTTCTTGTAGTTCGAAGTGGGAGATCTTTATTGGTGAGATGAGCCTCTTGTTAAGGGCGAAGGCTACTCTGGCGGAGGCTCAGTGGATTAGTTGGGTTGAAGGAAGCAATTATTTCTAGTTTCGGGCCAAAGGCTGCTTCTATTTCGTGGAGTCGGTTTTCATCAAGGTGCGTCTCTTGGAGAGCCAAGATCGCTATGTTGTGGCTTTTCATAGTCTGGTAGACGTACGACCATTTTGTGGTGCCATTCATATTATAAGCAGGAGCGGCGAAGCCGTTCATATTTAGAGTGGCTATATTAATATTTGCTTTCATTCTATGTACATTTTGTCTTTCGTTTAGGGGTGTTATATGTTCTGGGGTTGGGTGTGGGGCAGGTGTGCCTGGTGTGCTCGGGTGGGTGTGAGCACGTTGCTCAGGGTGTGAGCGATTGGTAGTGTGGGGGATGTCTGTGTGTGGGACACGTCCTCCGTGCATGTTGTTCCGGGTGGGTGAGCCCAGCATTGGGGTTCCAGACTGACTGGCAGGCTGGACAAGGGTGGGTTGGTTGCGGTGGTTCATGGGGAGAATAACAGGTGAGGACGGTCCACTCGCGACTTTATTATTCTTATGACATGTGAGGAGGTATTACTAATTAGTGGCACTGGTTGGTGGCACGAGAGAGGATGGAGACAAAGGGAATACACGATTCTATGTGGGGCTAGGTATGTTTCGATTCAGGTGTATCTGGGAAATTCCTTTCCTCCCTTCCTGGGGGGGCCCTCCTCTTATGGGCATGTTGGTGATGTTGGGTTTAGCTTTAGGCCCATTCCAGCCTTTAATGTTGGGAAAGGGGCATAATCCTCTCAGGGTGGTCTACACCATGGCAGATGCCACAGTGGAAGGGGGTGGTTACGTTGTTGCCAGTCGCCCTGTAAGGAGGTTGTATAAGTGCGGCTTGCGAAGGAAGTCTCTCAGGGTGAACCAAAGGTCATCTTGGGTTATGTAGTGGCCAGAGGAGTAGATGTTGAATTGCGGTGTCAGGTTGCCTCCACTGGATTTGAGTTCGAGGCAGGTGATTCTCATGGAATTGAGGAATTGTTGGATGGATGAGGCGATGATAGGTCTGTCCGGAGGTTCGAAGGTGTTTATTGTTTCATGGATAAAGACAAGGGTTATGTTGTCTGTCCAGACGTCCCAGTACAGTTTGTTGGACTTCTTCAATAATGTGGGTCGTGAATCCCCTGATGGTGAAGAGGAAGTCGGGGCAAGGGGGGTAGAGGCTGGTGACACGGAAGGTTATGTCTGGCGACGAACCAGACGCCGCGTTGGAGGAGGGTGTCCTGTTGAGTTTCGGTGAGGTTGTAGATAAGGAATGAGGTGGGTGTGCAGTCGTGCGTCTTTGCTGGGGGTGGGGCTGGATATACCTATGTTGTCAGCTTTCGTGATTTCGGTTGCGGCAGTGAAAATTTTGCTTTTGATCATGTGGTGAGCGTTGAGGTTTTGGGCTTCAGTTATCAAAGGGGATGGCAAGGAGTTTCTCTCCAGGGTGTTGCACCCAGTCTACTGCACGTTGCACGTCTATATTGTCAAGGGCCTGCCGCAGGGTGAGCGTCGTGGACTGTGGGAAAGGTGTCGTGGACCGTATATTTGTCGATCGGGTCTCAGTTGGGAGTCCCTGTTGGTGGTGTTGTTTAGTGTGCGTTTGGCGATGGCTTCGAGGCGGTTCTGCATTTTAGCAACTGTGTCTGTCTCTGTGGATTGGGGTGAGGAGGAGTGTATGTTGCCATTGGCGTTGGGGCTTATGGGGAGTTTGTTGGGGCGTTTGGGAGTGTGGTCCTCTTCATGCGAGGGAGGAGAGGTGGGGTTCGTGTCTTTCATGACGATGTCTGTTGTCGACTGAGCGTCAGTGAGTGCGTTGACGAGTAGGGTTGGAAGTTTGTGGGGAGGGTGAGGGGGGAGGGGATGGTGAGATATCCCTCATTGTAGCAGTTGAGGGGAAAGGGAGGGGGGGTGGAGCTATGGTCGGTGGCAGAGTACGGGACTATCGGTGTAGAAGAGGGGGGAGGAGTTGTCCCGGGTGGCTTCAACCGGTATAGAGATAGATGTGACTCTCAGAGGAGTAATGCCTAGTGGCAGGGTCAGTTCGTCAGGCGAGCTGGTCAGTGTGCCTAGTGGAGAGTTAGCTAGGGTGGTGAGAGGGTGTTGTTCGATGTGTGTACTTGGGTTTTTACGTTTGTTTTTTCTGGCATCAGCGGAGGAGGCTGCTGGGCCAGTGTTTAGGGCTACTCTTGCAGCCGTTGTGGTTTTAGTGGTTTGTTCTTTTGCTGAGGAGGGGGACATTATGGTGTGTGGGTATGGTTGACTGTGGTTTCGTGGGGGGGTGGATTATATGTGGCGGGGACAAGGGATTTTGTTTGGGTAGGGTGATGAAAGGCGGATTGGTGGGATCTGATTGGGTAGTGGGGGTTGTCAGCGTGGTAGTGGCATGGTTTGGGAATATTGGTGAGGTGGGGGAGGATTCGGTCGGGTGGTGTTCGTATGTCATTTGTGGAGGTTGGTGGTTGAGTTGGAGTCGGGGCGGACTTGTAGATGTAGTGTGGTTGGGGGGGATTTAGGTGAGAGGGTCTCATTCCAGTTCTCGCTGTGGTAGTATGAACTTTTGGGTTTTAGTTATGTACAAGCATGACCTTTATTTTTAGTAGGGTGGGGTACAGTGGACTTATGGTTGTGTTGGATATAAGGATGTGTGTAGTCTAAGGTCAGACATGGGGGTGAGTCTTGTAAGGTGTAGGGTAATGTGGTGGTAGTGTACAGCCTGGGCAGGTGACGGTCGTTAGTCTGGTGGGAGTTGTTTATCGTTGTCAGTTGTGTTTATGGTAATTCGTGCTTTTTGGGGGTTCGTTGGTGTCCGTGGCTCAGACGGGTGGTTCTGGCTTTGCAGAGCGCACTGTCATCTTCATTGCTCATCCTAGCCCCTGGCTTTGCCAGTGGGAAAATCCGGACCTGATGGTGGTCGCAGGATCAAGGAACCCCTCTGCCTTCCATTCATGACAATGCCAGCTGGGCCACAATGGGCTGTGATCACTGAGTTGCAACACCCAAGATAAGTCCCTTGCTCAAGTTCTTGCTCTGTCGTATTGGATTCTGCTGAGCAAACAGCTGTCTACGGACAACAGAGCACACAATATATCCATCCACATTCTTGATGATGATTCCCTTCTAAATGTATTTCATGTCTATTGACCTGTTCTTTTAGATCAGGATGAACCTAGGAACTACCGCATCTTACAAGGCGGAGAATGGGTCCGCGAGTGCTGGTGGTACAAGCTCGCACATGTATGCCAAAGATGGCGATACCTGCCCCTTGGGTCAGCACCCTATCTTCGGTCTTCAGCCTCGTATGTATATATGGCAAACCGGTAGCAGAGATGTTGGCACATTCACCTCCCCTTCCCCTCATTATCGATTATGTTGATCAAGAACTGCCAAGTTACTGCAGAGGGAATCATGCTTGCCCTACAGCACTGTGATCGCATACATCGCATCCGCCTTTGCATGCCTATTCCGAATCTGCAGAAGCTCATCACGTGTCACAAGAACCGGCTCTTCGGACCGGACCGGCAACCGGACAAGCCTACCCGGACAGACCTCACAGTTCTTGCGTGTTTCATGACTCACTTAAGCCTCGCATGTACCAGC